>CAMRHE010002188.1:0-10505 GCA_947044405.1 Leptodactylus fallax | reverse complement strand
AAACTGCTCCCTGTCTTATTGAAATGTTATCAAGATGCGTTTGTGGCCCGCACTCTGCCCGGATTCCTTCTATGATGCTAATATTGTTCTCCTTCTTAAACCAGATAGGGATCCGTTGGACTGTGGGTCATAAAGACCTATTTCTCCCCTTGACATCGATTTTAAATTACTTACTAAAATTCTCGCTAAGAGGTTGAATACTGTGGTTTTGGATTTAATTCACTCAGACCAAACGGGCTTCATGCCCGGCAAATCTACTTCTGATAACCTTAGATGGGTCCAGGTGGTTTCTCAGATAGGGGCTGCTCTTAAACAGGATTGGGCGGTGGCTTCCCTTGATGCCACTAAGGCATTTGATTCGGTGGAATGGCCATTTTTGCTTCAGGTTCTGAGGTGTTTCGGTTTTGGGGAATTGTTTATTGCTTGGATTATGCTCCTTTATCAGTCCCCTAGAGCCGCACTCTCCATTAATGGTGCGTTATCCCTGTATTTCACTCTCTCTAGGGGAACTCGCCAGGGATGTCCGTTGTCTCCATTACTCTTTGCATTGGCGATAGAGCCTCTTGCTATTATCCTTAGGACAGACCCGGTTTACAAGGGAGTGATTATTGGCACTAAGGAGGAACGGACAGCCCTTTATGCAGACGACCTCCTATTATTTATGTCTGACCCTGCTCATACACTCCCTAGAGCTATGGCAATAATCGATAAATTTGGTATATACTCTGGTCTACGGATAAATTGGGCCAAATCATCATATATGCCCCTTTTTAGACAATCACTGGGAAATATGGGAGAATATATTTGTGGCCTGAGGGTTGTAGATGCCTGTAAATACTTAGGGATCCATATTTCCAATGAGCATAGACAATTCCTAGTTTAAATATATATCCACTGCTTGGTCATTTTCGGGCTAAATTTAGGGTGTGGGGGGCTTTACCCCTGTCCGTTGCAGGGCGGATTAATCTTATTAAAATGGTGGTCCTCCCCAAATGTTTGTATATTTTAGAACATGTGGCTGTGTCAGTACCACAGAAGTTCTTTAAGCAATTGGATTCTATACTTATTCCCTTTATATGGGGCAGTTCGAGGTCTAAATTACATTTCTCCACATTGCAGCGGCCTAAAGCTATGGGCGGGATGGCTCTTCCTGATATATTTTTATATTATCTTGCTGGTCAACTTCGATATCTTAGGTCCTGGTTGTTGGCGGATCCTCTGCCTGGCCCTGAGGCACATTTAGCATATCATCTACATATACCCAACTTATGGCCGGTTTTGGAACACCCACACCTGTATAGAGGTAGCTTGCTCCCAATCCATACATTGGCAATACAGGTCTGGCAGCGAGCTAAGCGGGTGGCGGCTTATACTGGAGTCCCTACTGAAACTCTGATATGGGATAACCCAGGTTTGACCGAATTATATGCCCTTCCGGATGCACGGAGTTGGAAACAGTTTGGAGTTACGTCCCTGGCTGATATTTATGATCAGGGTGTATTCTGTTCTTTCGACTCTTTGAGTACCCAATTTGGTATCCCTCGAACCCAATTTTTCAGGTTTCTCCAAATTAGACACGCCATGTCCACACAGTTTCCTCCACCGGCTGTCAGCTTTTCCACATATCCCCTTATAGGGGTGCTCAGGTCTCAAGGTCCCCAGGGCCTTATCTCAGCATTGTATGCCCATCTCATACAGGTCAGGATGTCTCATCTGGAAGCTCCGGCTCTAACGACATGGCGCACTCTTATCCCTGCTCTCACAGACGAGACATTTTCTGACCTTTTGGAGTCGGCACAGTTTGTCTCCCCAGCCGCTAATAATAAGCTTATACAAGTAAACATTTTGAATCAAAGTTACTTGACCCCTGCACGTCTGCATAAAATGGGACGGCTACAACATCCTGGATGTTTAGGGTGCACTGCTAGATATTGTGATTTTTGGCATATGATATGGGAGTGTCCTATAATTAAAGCATTTTGGACTGAGGTCGTGAACTTATTATCAGACATACTGGGGACCCCAATTCCATGTTCGCCTGAAATTTGTCTGTTTGGTATCCTGGATGAGGAAATATGGCCCCATCATACTCGCATCTTTCTGCGAGAATCCCTTTTCCTAGCCAGGAAGGCTATTGCCTTGCGCTGGATGGATCCTCGCCCCTCCTCCCTATCCATTTGGAGGAAATTGGTAAATTCCATTATCCCATATAATAAAATAGTATATAAAGGCAGAGGTTGCCCTGAAAAATTTCGGAAGGTTTGGGGCTCTTGGTGTGACTCACCTCTGACTCTATACACAGCCCCATCATTTCGTAATGCCCTGCACACACTCACTGCTTAGACGCAGGAAGGAGTGTCCAGTTTGAGTTGTATAGTATTTTCCTTATTATCTACTGAGTCTCCCTGGAGTTCCGCCATAGGAAGTATTTATTAGGATATCTTGTTTGTATATGTGTGGGGTTTTTGTATATGCCTTTGCTCCCTACAGGTTGATTTGGACTCTGTGTTTCTTTCTGCTCCCTTGCCTGGATTCTCTCCTGGACGATTTGTATCTGATATTTACATCTACCATGGACTATGCAGCACTGTTTTGGTTCTTTTTGTCTAGTTTCTGATATGTCTTTGTACAACTTTTAGAATATGTCCTTTGTTATTCCTTTTTAAGCTTGTACTATTGATGTGTAATTTGTTGTACGATTGTTCAATAAACCGAGTTTAAAAAAAAAAAAAAAGATATAGCATACAGAAGGGTAAACTGCTAAAAAGTGCAGAATCTAAGAAATATACTAACAAGTCATAGTTTTACTCCACTGTACACACACACATACATACCAACTTATCCTAAAAGGCAAATTAATCTACAGACATTCTTTGAGAGTCCAGTGGGTGGGCTAAACTGTTGATTGTCAGTTTTCCCTATATACCGTATGTGTGTGCAAACAGAAGAAACTGTCAGTCGTTGAGAAGACCACTCAATGGACTTTAACCAAGTGTAAGCAGGGATTGAAAAAAAACTAAATCCGGTTTTCCACAAACCCACTTTAGAGTCTCCTGTTCTATAACATGCTATCTGCAAATCAGAAAACAAGTACCACATAACAGGTTTCCTTTAAGGCATCCCTGGTGTTAGTTTCATTCTCTGTCAGAATGTCCACCCATTATATCCAATGCTGGTGAGAAGAAAATCCTTCTAATGCATTTATTCTTATTGGTTGGCCTGCACAATAGCAGGAATCACTACACTGACACTTAAAGGGGTATTCCCATGAATATAATCATATATATATGTAGGGAACTGCCATTTCTACTAGTATATAATGTATCTGGCTTCTTTGCCCCTGCAGTTTGGCTTCAGAGACCCCAGGCATTTAGTGCAAGTTTTGTTTTGTAAATACAGTGAGTCAGACACATGTGAGGCAGAGCTGCTGGGGGAGAGATGTGAGCAGAGCTGCTGAGACAGACATGTTATGTCTGGGGGGAGTCTAAGAGCCACTTGTTCCTCTTTACTTCACAGTATATAGTTAGGTATGTGTTACCCCCTATATACTCACAGGACCTAGCTAGTAACCGTAGTTAGGGATCCATATATATATATATATATATAGTTCAGGGCAGTGATAGGTTAGGCTTCCGAAGGCCAACTAGCTAGTTAGAGGCCCGGTGGCACTAGTAGTTTAGCTGGCAGGTTAAGGACTCAGTGTTAGGGTAGTCAGGCCTGCATCTACTGCCGTCACCGTCGCCCTGTTTGCTGCCTGTGAAGAATCTCACCATCATCATCATCTCCTGATCGGCTGTCTGTCATCTCCTGGAAGAATCCGAGGATCCACAGTCATCCACAGGGGCCCCTGCATCTCTTCTGTTGCCTGGAGGTATTGTGCACTGGACTCTTGCTATATATCTATATATATATATCCGGGTATATAACCTAAGACGGTTGAGGACTTGCTGTAGTACTGCTGTGTTCTGAGTATATTGTATGTATGTATTATTACCCTGTTGATTCTTATAAAGCTACTGTTATAACCTTATGTGGTATCTGTATGTATTCTTCAGACTGTGAGATTAGTACAGTGATCCTTGTTAAGGCTACTAACTGTACCTCATGGGTAAGTCCCAGGAAGAGATCCTCCCTGTAATACAGAGGCTCTATCCTGGGTGGAGGCACTGATATATTTCATATATGTTCCCACTCTTCCCTTCAGCGAAGGCTTCAGGTCCCATTATACACACAGGTCAGCGCCAGAGTCTGTTGCGGGATTGATAATACTCATACCCCCCCCCCAAATAGGGGCTACATTTGGAGGCACTGCTGAGATTTAGAAGTGGGAATAGTCATTGATATGGAGAAGCGATATAGCTCAGAGGGGAACCTCCCACTAGCTACTACATGGGATTACCGACCTCCTGTTCCTCCCCTGGTTCAGGTAAAGGAAGAACCCCGCTCAGCCAGTTACCCCCCCAGTATGGCCGTCGCTAGCAGTTCCTCTAGTGACAGTGCTATTAGCACTTTAGCCAGGCTGACTGAAATGTTAGCTCAGGGCCTGCAGGCCACTCACTACAAGAAACTAAAAGTATTCTCTGGTAATGTCCCAGTACCACAAGGGGAGGAAAACTTTGAGATATGGAAAGAACATACTCTCCAATGCCTGAAGGAATGGTCTTACTCTGAAGAAGGCAAGCGGCAGCGTATCAGTGAAAGTTTGCGGTCTCCTGCTGCAGAATTGATCCGCTTGTACAGAGACTCTCATGAAGGAGTGAGTGCATTGGACTATATACAAGTACTGTCTGATCACTTTGAGCCATACTATGACCTTGCCCAGATGGTTGCTGATTACCGAATGGTTCGTCAAAAAGAAGGGGAAAATGTCTCTACTTTTATTAACTGTTTACAGCTACTTCTTTCACGTCTGGTGTACCACGCAGCTATATCTACTTCAGAGGTAGACGCTATGAGAACCAGTCAGTTGGTGAGAGGGTTACAACCTCATCATCCTCTTGCTCAAGTACTCAAGGTCTTACTATCTGATAGAGTCCTTCCATTTCCTGACTTAATGAAGTTAGTGAAGAAACAAGAAGCTGACATTAGTTTTAGTACCCCTAAGAAAGCGAAAAGCATCTCTAAAGAAGATGTTGTTCCTTATTCAAACAAGGACAAACCAGCGGAGCGGTCAGAACTTAGACAGTCCGCCACTCCACCCACTGCCACTCAATGGAGGAAGGATGCTAGAACCTGTTATAAATGTGGTCAGACGGGCCATACTGCCAGACAGTGTACGGAGGACAGTGAGGGATTGGGACACAGTGCTGTCTTCTCTATTCAGAATCAAAGACACCGAAGGAAGGCGGGCCGAGTAAAGACCAGAGGCGCTATCGCGGGCTCCAGGTCCGTTGTCAAAGTCACTGTCAATGGTCATGCCGCTCCTGCCCTGTTTGATACAGGATCTCAAGTGACCCTGATTTATCGCTCGTTCTACCAAAAGTATCTGAGGGATATACCTCTTCAGTCTACGGGACAAATGAAATTGTGGGGGGCTTAATTCAGGATCATATCCTGTAGATGGCAGCCTACAAGTAGTTATAGCTGTCCCTGAATTAGAAGATCAGAGTGTCGCTCCCATGAAGATTACGGCTCTTGTCTGTCCTGATACAGGGGATTCTTGTGCAGCTCCTGTGATACTTGGCACTAATTGTCCCGCAGTGCATTATGCTTTTCAGAAGTTTCTTGGAAGAGATTGGAACCCTGCAGCTCAGCCGGTGAATATATCTTCTGATCTTAGAGAACTCTGTGATGCCCTGTCTACTGGCTATCGACATGGAATGGTATATCATATCGGTGAGAGAACCGTGGAGGTTCCTGCCGGCGGGGAGAGAATTCTGAGAGTAGCCTCCAGCATTGCTCCCGATTTGCTTGAAGGGGGGAGTTATGTCCTTATGGAAACCCCCTGAAGAAATGATTAACCAGAATGGCTGGATGGTGATCCCAGAGAGAAAGGACTGGAGAAATAAAGTGGAGTTATCTACCTGTGTGACAGTGAGGAACTGTTCACCGCATCCGATTGTAATTGGACCATACCAGAATGTGGCCCACTGCTACCCTGTGCTTGGAGTAAATCCATACGCTGAAGTGTGCAGGATTCAAATCCGAGATGCAATCCCTAATCTCAATCTTGACTTGAGTGATCCACATTTACCAGAGGCCTGGAATCAGCGACTGACACAGAAGTTGTCTGAATTATCGGAAGTGTTCTCCATGGATGATATGGATGTAGGTTGTGCTAAAAGTGCTCAACACACTTTCCGATTGACCAATTCTACTCCCTTCCGGGAGCGACCACGGAGAGTTGCTCCAAAGGATGTTGATGAGTTAAGACAGACTCTACAGCAAATGAAAGGTCAGGGGATCATTGTGGACAGTAAGAGCCCCTATGCCTCACCTATTGTGGTGGTAAGAAAAAAATCTGGAGCAATTCGCCTATGTGTGGATTACAGAACTCTGAACCGGAGAACCTTACCTGATCAGTATACACTGCCGAGAATTGAAGAAGCTCTGGAAGCTCTGAATGGAAACTGTTGGTTCACAGTGCTGGACCTAAGATCGGGATACTATCAAGTCCCAATGGCACCTGAGGATCAGGAAAAGACAGCCTTCATATGCCCCTTGGGTTTCTTTCAGTTCACTCGTATGCCGCAAGGTACAAAAGGTGCGCCAGCAACGTTCCAAAGGTTGATGGAAAGAGTGTTAGGTGATTTAGTGCCCCGGGAATGCCTTGTATATCTTGATGACATTATTGTGTTTGGAAAGACGCTGGAAGAACATGAAGAACGACTCATGAGAGTACTCCATCGCTTAAAAGAAGAGGGGCTGAAGTTGTCGGCTGACAAATGCAAATTTTGTAGATCTTCGGTCACTTATGTAGGTCATATTGTTTCTGCTGAAGGAGTTGCTACCGATCCTGGTAAGATTGAAGCTGTGGTGAATTGGCCCCGACCGCAAAATATTACGGAGTTGCAATCTTTCTTGGGGTTTTGTGGATTCTATCGACGATTTGTGGAAGGATATTCAAAAATTGCTCGAGCCCTCCTCGACCTGTTGAAGAGTGATGCAGGAGATCCGGGAAAGAAGAAAGGGTCTTCCAAAAAGCCTTTTTGGCGATAGGTGGACTGCGGATTGTGAAGAAGCATTTAAGTTGTTGAAGAAGAAATTGACAGAAGCTCCCGTTCTGGCTTATGCTGATGCACATAAGCCATATGTGCTACATGTAGATGCCAGCTTTGAAGGATTAGGTGGCGTGCTGCACCAAGAATACCCGGCCGGGTTACGGCCCATAGCTTTCATAAGTCGAAGTCTTTCTCCCAGCGAGAAAAATTATCCAGTACATAAATTGGAGTTTTTGGCGCTCAAGTGGGCCATTGTTGATAAATTACATGACTATTTATACGGAGCCACGTTTGAAGTAAGAACAGACAACAATCCACTGACATACGTTTTGTCAACCGCTAAACTCGATGCTACAGGACATCGCTGGTTGGCAGCTTTATCCAACTACCAATTCACACTCAAGTATAAATCGGGGCCTAAGAACATTGGGGCAGATGCTCTATCAAGACGGCCTGGATTACCTAGTCCGGAAGTAGTGGATGAATGGGAAGAAGTGCCAAGTCCTGGAGTAGGAGCTTTGTGTGCCATGGCTGCTGTAGTTGAAGACCGAGTAGCCTTTTCTGAAACTCGGCTTATTGACTCTATTGGGGGAGGTCCCGAAGCTGTACCAGACATGTTTGCCTACCCTGCCGCTTTAGGATCCTTTGAGAGTTGTTCTATATCTTCAAAGCGAATGATCTGGAGTCAAAAGACTGATCCTTTAATTGGACCTCTTTATCAAGCAGTGAGTTCTCAAGACAGAGAAATGTTAAAGACATCCCTACCCTCTGAATGCAGTCAACTTCTACGAGATTGGGAGAAGTTTGAAATAGACAATGGCTTACTTTATCGTGTGGTGCTGTATCATGATCACCCTGGAAGGCGCCAACTAGTTATTCCAAGCTGCTTTCAGAAGATGATTTTCCGAAGTCTGCATGATTATCATGGTCATTTGGGACCTGAGAAGACTTATGGCCTAATACAAGACCGATTCTACTGGCCCAAAATGAGAGATACCGTGACTCGTCTGTGTAGGTGCTGTCGCAGATGTTTGCAGAGGAAGACTGTCCCGGTTCGAGCGGCCTTCATGGGACACTTGAAGAGTTCGGGCCCCATGGATCTTGTCTGCATAGACTTCCTTTGTATTGACAACGACTCCAGAGGATTTGGAAATGTATTGGTGGTGACTGATCACTTCACACGATATGCTCAAGCCTTTCCGACTAAGGATCAAAAAAGCAGTCACTGTTGCAAGAGTGCTTTGGGAAAAGTATTTTATCCATTATGGCTTACCACACCGGTTGCATTCTGATCAAGGCCGGGATTTTGAGAGTAACCTGATCAAAGAGTTACTTCAGTTGTTGAACATCCGCAAAAAGTCGGACGACGCCTTACCATCCAGAGGGAGATGCCCTTCCTGAAAGATTTAACAGGACTTTACTTGATATGCTTGGTACCTTACGAATTGAGGATAAGCGATCCTGGAGTCGAAAAGTGGAGGCTATGGTGCATGCCTATAATAGTACAAG
The DNA here is from genome assembly GCA_947044405.1 of Leptodactylus fallax. Taxonomy (NCBI): domain Eukaryota; kingdom Metazoa; phylum Chordata; class Amphibia; order Anura; family Leptodactylidae; genus Leptodactylus; species Leptodactylus fallax. The sequence goes on along the minus strand of CAMRHE010002188.1, from coordinate 1,836 downwards.
GCACGAGAGCACAGGATATTCACCATACTTTCTGATGTTTGGAAGAGAGCCTAGGCTACCTATTGACATCTTGTTGGGAGTCTCTACCGATGGTATCAGTCATCGAGATCATTACCGATACGTGGCACGTTTGAAAGAAACGCTTAAGAGTGCTTATCAGCTGGCTGAGGAAAATGCGGCCAAAGTGAATGAAGGAAATAAAAGGAGATTTGATCTTCGAGTAAGATACCGAGAATTGAACCCTGGGGACCATGTTCTGCTACGGAATTTGGGAGCATCTGCAAAACATAAGCTGGCTGATCGATGGCGGAGTGAACTCTTTACAGTGGTAGATCGGTTGCCTGGAATACCAGTCTACAAGATAAAAGGATGGGACGGGAGGATCAGGACTTGGCATAGAAATCATTTGTTGCCTGTACCTCAGATTGATGGTATGGATATCTCCAATGATGGCTCGGCCTGCGATTCTCCACAGTCCTTAGCCGATATTCCACCTGACCTTCCTGAAACTCCTGAGAGTGATTGGACTGTGGCTCCTGAAGTTCCTAGATCACCAGTATCTTCTCCTTCAGGGAGACCTATGAACCCTCAAACTCCAGAATTCGTACCTAGATCTGTGTCTACAGATGAGCAGGGATCTAGCTCTCCTACGCCACCAGCACCATCCCCTCCCATGGCAGACAACCCTAGTTTAGGGCCTGGACATGCTAGTTTACCTCAGAGAGAGGTACGGAGAGGAGAGAGAATTAGACACCCTCCACCTATGCTGACATATGATAGTTTGGGGGACCCCAGATTTACTACTCAGCCTCATTTATACCATGCTTGGGTGGGTGCAGTGTCCACTTTGGTCAATATGTTACCAATTTTCGCTCCTGCTGGCATGTATACCTATTAACCTGTTGTGACTCTGTAAATGCAAAAGCAACCATATTGATATTGTCATTGGTAATGTTGACTGTATACTATGACTTTGTATGTCTTTGACGTGACGTAAAGATTTCACCAGAGGGAGAGTGTAGGGAACTGCCATTTCTACTAGTATATAATGTATCTGGCTTCTTTGCCCTTGCAGTTTGGCTTCAGAGACCCCAGGCATTTAGTGCAAGTTTTGTTTTGTAAATACAGTGAGTCAGACACATGTGAGGCAGAGCTGCTGGGGGAGAGATGTGAGCAGAGCTGCTGAGACAGACATGTTATGTCTGGGGGAGTCTAAGAGCCACTTGTTCCTCTTTACTTCACAGTATATAGTTAGGTATGTGTTACCCCCTATATACTCACAGGACCTAGCTAGTAACCGTAGTTAGGGATCCATATATATATATAGTTCAGGGCAGTGATAGGTTAGGCTTCCGAAGGCCAACTAGCTAGTTAGAGGCCCGGTGGCACTAGTAGTTTAGCTGGCAGGTTAAGGACTCAGTGTTAGGGTAGTCAGGCCTGCATCTACTGCCGTCACCGTCGCCCTGTTTGCTGCCTGTGAAGAATCTCACCATCATCATCATCTCCTGATCGGCTGTCTGTCATCTCCTGGAAGAATCCGAGGATCCACAGTCATCCACAGGGGCCCCTGCATCTCTTCTGTTGCCTGGAGGTATTGTGCACTGGACTCTTGCTATATATCTATATATATACCCGGGTATATAACCTAAGACGGTTGAGGACTTGCTGGTTGTTGTAGTATTGCTGTGTTCTGAGTATATTTTATGTATGTATTATTACCCTGTTGATTCTTATAAAGCTACTGTTATAACCTTATGTGGTATCTGTATGTATTCTTCAGACTGTGAGATTAGTACAGTGATCCTTGTTAAGGCTACTAACTGTACCTCATGGGTA
>CAMRHE010002187.1:0-10524 GCA_947044405.1 Leptodactylus fallax | reverse complement strand
TTCACTATTCTGCTGGTGCAGTCACTGTGTACATACATTACATTACTTATCCTGTACTGATCCTGAGTTACATCATGTATTATACTCCAGAGCTGCGCTCACTATTCTGCTGGTACAGTTACTGTGTACATTACATTACTTATCCTGTACTGATCCTGAGTTACATCCTGTATTATACTCCAGAGCTAAGCTCACTATTCTGCTGGTACAGTCACTGTGTACATACATTACATTACTTATCCTGTACTGATCCTAAGTTACATCCTGTATTATACCCCAGAGCTGCGCTCACTATTCTGCTGGTACAGTCACTGTGTACATACATTACATTACTTATCCTGTATTATACCCCAGAGCTGCGCTCACTATTCTGCTGGTACAGTCACTGTGTACATACATTACATTACTTATCATGTACTGATCCTGAGTTACATCCTGTATTATACTCCAGAGCTGCACTCACTATTCTGCTGGTACAGTCACTGTGTACAGACATTACATTACTGATCCTGTACTGATCCTGAGTTACATCATGTATTATACTCCAGAGCTGCGCTCACTATTCTGCTGGTACAGTCACTGTGTACATACATTACATTACTTATCATGTACTGATCCTGAGTTACATCATGTATTATACTCCAGAGCTGCGCTCACTATTCTGCTGGTGCAGTCACTGTGTACATACATTACATTACTTATCCTGTACTGATCCTGAGTTACATCCTGTATTATACTCCAGAGCTGCGCTCACTATTCTGCTGGTGCAGTCACTGTGTACAGACATTACATTACTTATCATGTACTGATCCTGAGTTACATCCTGTATTATACTCCAGAGCTGCGCTCACTATTCTGCTGGTACAGTCACTGTGTACATACATTACATTACTTATCCTCTACTGATCCTGAGTTACATCCTGTATTATACTCCAGAGCTGCACTCACTTTTCTGCTGAGCACCCTCACCTGTACAGACACATTGTAACACTCCCTCTGCTGTGTGAGCAGGATTTTAAGTCTTGGAAAGTACAGGTATTGACAAGGGGAGAACTGACTGTGTTTCATATATATTCCCGCCCTGTTGCTAGGAGGCCCCTAGGAATAGTATGACCATGTGCTAGGTGTCACCATCAGCCCCTGCTTAGCTTGGCAGAGTGCCCACTAGTCAGCCGCCCTCTCATGTGTATGGAGTTGCCCAGGCCTGCTCTCATTGGTAGAGATCAGGATCATGAGTGACCATGTTAAATTTCAGTAAGCCTGATCCTTTTCTTGAGATAAACTGCTAAAAGTGCTCATCCCTCTGACAAGTGTACTGAAGCAACTGGGAGTAGTCACAGCGGAGCAAAGTTGTCAGCCTCGAGGCTAGGGCGACAGCTATTGTACGACCAGAGATCATCCTGCGACTCCTCACCAACCGAAGTGAATGGAGTCACATTGTGACGCTCCAGCTCTTTGTGACTAGAAGCCCCAGTGGCAGCGTTCAGGGCCACAATGTGACTCCATTCACTTAGATTGGCGAGGAGTCACAGTGGGCCCTGCTGATATTTATATTACAGTTGATGTGTACCTTAGCCGGACACCTGGACTCCATCTCGAACATCTGTATCGGTCCTGTTAGGCATGAACTAGGTATACGGCTGGAAGCAGCCCTGATCTTACTGAAATGATGGGGGGTGGTGGCACCACCACTATCGTGTAGGGCGCTCTGTACACTGTATACAGCTTCTGCTCTGTACACTATAGTGGTGGCTCGGGTACTGCAGGCCCGCTCTCATTCATTTCAATAGGTGCCTGATGTGTTCTGGGGGCCAAGCCCGGACCGTTCTGATACCGATGACCTATCCTGGGGCTAGTCACATCTCTCTTGGTCTCCATTGGAGATTCTGTCGTAATGTCCACCTGAAAATCGGAGGAGGAAAAAGTCCTCCCCATTTGGGGTGCGTCCGACTCTGTTACCGCTATTTTAGCGGTCTGTGTGTTCTGCAATGCCAGAGTAAGGTGGACAGCTCTGTTCCTAGTGACTACATGCAGTTGCTTTGGTGCATGGGGCAGGATCGGGCATATTGAAATCCAGCATGGCCATTCATAGCCCCCAAAATCGACATGGCACTTAGGGGTACACAGTGACTTGGCCATGGCTCCTGTCATGTCACAGAAGTCATGGCCAAAGTCGCTGTTTACCCCTAGGCTAATGCCTTATGCACAGGACCGAGTGTGCACGCCAAGGGGTGGCAGGATAGGACCTGCTGTATAATCATTGCAGTGTTTCATGGCACCCCTCATTGGGAGAGACGCGACCTGCACACTTGGTCATATGCATGAGGCCCAAAGGTCTTCTCCAAGACTTCATCCTTAGGATGGGTCATCAGAATCAGATAGAGGAGGGTCTGACACCTGGCCTGCGATCAGCTGATTCTACAGACAGCGCCACATCTGTGCAGTGGCCATGTTGAGCTATTGCAGCTTAGTGGTGGGTTGTCGGACGCCGGTCCATCTTATATTGATGATCTATGCCATGAAGGCGCGGACATCTCTGGCCACAGTTTATTTCTCTGACAACCACAGTATCGGACATGGGGTGCTGACCTGCCCAATCCTTGTCTGCCCCAACCTCTGCTGTCTAGGGGGTCTCTAGTCACATTAGGGTCGTCAGGCTGCACCAACACTGGGTGAGCCCCCTAAATTAAAGCTGTCCACCTAGTCTTTTGTTGGCTGAAGTGACCGATTTCGGTCAGAGAATTGGGCCATCGATCAAACACCTTCATCCCAAAATTACGATCATTATTAGTGTAGGTGGCGCCCCCTAGGCTGCACTATGCATCATCGCTTAACTAGATCGGCCGATAATCTGATGAATATCATTGACCGTGCAATCTATGGCGCAGTTACAGCCAACGCCGCGATCACGTGATCCCCGCCACTGTCATGTGAGGTACGACTTCTCTGGGATTGTCCCCTCCCTCTTCCTGTAGACCCGTCCTAGCGTTCTGACCACGCCCCTTCCGCCCACACAGCCAAAAGAGTGGGCGCCGTGCTCCAGCCGCAGTCAGCTGACCCGTGCAGGTAGTCGGGGCAGGACGGAGCTCGGTGTCGGTCATGGTGTCTCTGTTGTGCTGCGGGCCCAAGCTGGCCGCCTGCGGGATCGTCCTGAGCGTGGGGGCGTCATCATGCTGGTGAGTGTGCCCGGCGCTGGCCTTGTCCTGGGCGCTGGCCTTGTCCTGGGCGCTGGCCTTGTCCTGGCCGCTGCCCTGTGGTATAATGGGCGCAGTCCATACACTTATCTATACGATGTATCGCCACCTATAGCACAGGGGGCAGTGTTGGACCCTCATTCTGGGGATTTTATGAGGTCTTAGTCCCTCACTGGGCAGGTAATGAGTTTATTAGGGAGTTCCCCTTTAAGCCTATTATATGGGATGGTGCCCTTTAAGGTAGGGTCTTGTACATTCACCCTGTGGAGCTTCAGCTTGGGGTGGGGGAGTCAGTAATTAACCCTTTGTTCTCAGTGACTTCTCCTTTCCATGCCCGCAGTCAATGACTCATGTGACCTCGTGTAGTTCCCCAAAATGTAGGAAGGGTTTTAAAGAGGCAGATACAGGGTGTATTACCCTGCTCCAATAAATGCTAGGAGGGTTTGGCCAAATACAGGGTTAATGGACGGGTTAAGTAGTAATTTGGTGATGTTGGTCGCACATGATAGCTTGCGGCTCACAATAAGACGATTGTGTACGGTCAGGCGTTAGATGGACGCTGTAAGGATGTGTGATGCTTGCTGCCAAAGAATGTGAACCTGATGTTGACCATATCTAATATATCTCACAGCTGAAGGTTCGTTACAGTTACATGCTAAAGTAAGCAACCAGACTGGTACATATCATCTGCACTGATACATTGTAACAAACTGTCAGCGCAGGGGAGAGAGTTTTTAGCTCCACTGGCTAGAAATGTAACAAAGCTTCAGCTCTGAACAGTATTGGGTCTAGATCAGCAACCTTTGTCACTCCTGCTGCTACTACAACTCCCAGCATGCTCCATTCACTTCTCTGGGTAACTCCAAGAAGAGCTGAGCATGTATGCAAGCTGGGAGTTGTAGTTCCACATCAGCTGGAGTGCTGAAAGTTGCCTACCCTGTTTACATTTAGCATCTACGGCTGCTTTTAAGCCTAAACGTTGACCTCGTTTGCTCGCAGCAAGCAGAGGTCATGAGAAATTGTTCATTATTGAATATTGACTGCAGTTAGGGGGCGCCACATAGTGTGTAGTCGGCATCCCTCTAGTTATCGGCATTGAAGTGGCTGATACCAGAGAGCGATAGATTGTGTTTGGAAGGAGGGAGGCTGAAGGGTCAGGGCGGTGCGGCCTCAGGAATGTGGGCTGCAGTGTTAACTGTGCACAGGAGGTGCAGAGCTGTGTATACAGTAAGCAGTGCGGTGTGTACATGTAAACCCTGCAGCTGTGTGTACAGGACCAGAGCGCTGCTGTCCGGCTCTCTCCTGTACATGGCACAGACTACAGCCCTGCCCTGGAGCCGCACAGCCCCGGAGTGGCCCGTGCCCTGGAGCCGCACAGCCCCGGGGTGGCCCGTGCCCTGGAGCCGCACAGCCCCGGGGTGGCCCGTGCCCTGGAGCCGCACAGCCCCGGGGTGGCCCGTGCCCTGGAGCCGCACAGCCCCGGGGTGGCCCGTGCCCTGGAGCCGCACAGCCCCGGGGTGGCCCGTGCCCTGGAGCCGCACAGCCCCGGGGTGGCCCGTGCCCTGGAGCCGCACAGCTCCGGGGGTGGCCCGTGCCCCCGGAGCCGCACAGCCCCGGGGTGGCCCGTGCCTGGAGCCGCACAGCCCCCGGGTGGCCCGTGCCCTGGAGCCGCACAGCCCCGGGTGGCCCGTGCCCTGGAGCCGCACAGCCCCGGGGTGGCCCGTGCTCTGGAGCCGCACAGCCCCGGGGCCCCGGTGGCCCGTGCCCTGGAGCCGCACAGCCCCGGGGTGGCCCGTGCCCTGGAGCCGCACAGCCCCGGGGTGGCCCGTGCTCCTGGAGCCGGAAGCTCGGTGGTGGCCCGGTCTCGGAGCCGCACAGCCCCGGGGTGGCCCGTGGCCCCGGAGCCGCACAGCCCCGGGGTGGCCCGTGCCCTGGAGCCGCACAGCCCCGGGGTGGCCCGGCCCTGGAGCCGCAAGCCCCGGGGTGGCCCGTGCCCTGGAGCGAAGCCCCGGGGTGGCCCGTGCCCTGGAGCCGCACAGCCCCGGGGTGGCCCTGCCCTGGAGCCGCACAGCCCCGGGGTGGCCCGTGCCCTGGGGCACAGCCTCGGGGTGGCCCGTGCCCTGGAGCCGCACAGCTCGGGTGGCCCGTGCCCTGAGCCGCGACAGCCCCCGGGGTGGCCCGTGCCCTGAGCCGCCGCACAGCCCGGGTGGCCCGTGCCCTGGAGCCGCACAGCCCCCGGGGTGGCCCGTGCCCTGAGGTTTTTCAAATAACGCCAATGAATATACATAGTTAAAGACAATGTGTATGACAAAACAATCATTAACCAAACGATCAGATGAGCTGGTGTATTACATACAACGATTAACTAAGAACACAATAATAATAAATGGGGGAGGTGGGGAAGGGACGAGGAGTCCTTAGGTGAAAGGCCAAGGGTCACAGAAGGTATGTTAATTAAACAGGGGTTCCCATAGGTGCGCCCAGGTAGGGTCTTTAGAGAAATTACACGTTATGGGGCTCATATAGAGCTGGGGCCCTGGTGGGGTGCGAAGTTCTAAGTGGGAAAGCTCTTCCCATCCGTGCTACTTGAGAGACTTTCCGTAGAAAGGGATACTGAGGGGGGATTCGGATGCCCAGTATAGAGGAATCAGAGATTTGGCGACAGCCACAAGTTGAAGCCAGAGTTGTTTGTGGGACATCAAGGGAAGGTGGGCCACAGATCTGCGAATATGCCTACAGGGGTCAGAGGTTCGTGAGTCCACAAACCTGGTTCAGTACCTGCTGAACGAGTGACCAGCAAGGGGATATTTTTTTCACATTCCCACCAAATATGGTAGGAACCTGCGACTTATGGCAGTGCTGACACAAAGGGGATACATCCGGAGAGTACTTATGGACTACAGTATGCGTCTATACCATCTGGTGACCACTTTGTAGCTTGACTCCTGCAAGTGCACACATCTGGAAGGACCTGTGGATAAGTGAAGGTTTAAAAGAGAACATTTAGCTAGACAAGGAAACCAAGTCCCCAGGACCGATGATTTACACCCCAGAGTTTTAAAAGAATTAGCAGAGGAAATAACAGAACCCTTGCAATAATCTGAATAAGTCATGGGAGACAGGAGTGGTCCCTCTAGATTGAAAAGGGCAATGGGGTCCCCATCTACAAAAGGGGAATAGGACGACCCAGGAAATTATAGTACGCAAAGTCTGACTCTCAATAGTAGGAAAAATCTGGAACAAATCGTTAAAGAACATTAATTAGGTACCTGGATGGGAAGGCTTTAATTAATCAAAGCCAGCACGGCTTTATGCCTAATAAATCTTGCCAGGACTAATCTTATTTCCTTCTATAATAAAGTCACTGAATGGTCGGACCAGGGGAATGAGTAGATACAGGATATCTGATTCCTTTAGTAAGGCCTTTGATAAAGTATCACATAACATTCTTATTGAAAACATCACCAAGTATGGCTTTGATAAAATATCAGTGAGGTGGGTTCACAATTGGCTTAATGATCGGGCACAACGAGTAATTCTAAATGGCTATACATCAAACTGGAAGAAAGTAAAAGCGGGGCAGCGCAGGGTCTGTCCTGGTCCCTGCATTTTTTAATATTTTTATAAATGATCTGGATGATGGGATTATTGGGGAACTAATAAAATTTGCAGATGATACAAAGACAGGAGACCACAACACTAGAGAGGGAGAGAGAATGCATCCAAAAGGACTTAGACACACTGGAACAATGGGCTGAGGTGAACAAAATGGTATTCAACAGGGACAAATGCAAAGTTCTACATCTAAAATAGAAATGCAAGAAGCATATATAGTATGGGAGGAATAGTACTAAGTGAGAGGACAGGGAAAGGATCTGGACATAATAAAGCATCGCAAACTCAACATGAGTCAATAAAGGACTGCAAGGTGGCTAAAAAGGCTAACCAAATTCTAGGATGTATCAAGACGAGTATTGTAGCTAGATCAAGAGAGGTAATTATTCCGCTGTACTCTGCCCTGGTCAGACCCCACCTGGAATACTGTGTACAGTCTTTCTGGGCGCCCCAGTTTAAGAAAAAGACATCGATTCATTGGAGCAGGTCCAGAGAAGAGCAACCAAAATGGTGGAAGGTCTACAAACCATGTCCTACGAGGAGAAGCTAAAAGAAATTGGGACTGCTAGTTTGCAGAAGAGAAGGCTAAGGGAGACTTAATAGCGGTATTTAAATATTTGAAAGGCTGTCACAGCGCAGAGGGATCTACCCTATTCTCAATAGCAGAAGGAAGCACGAGAAGTAATGGGATGAAAGTAAGGGGAAGGAGATTCAGATTAGACATTAGGAAAAAACTTTCTAACAGTAAGGGTAGTGAGGAGTGGAATAGGCTGCCACGGAGGTGGTGAGTTCTTCATCAATTGAAATCTTCAAGCGGAAACTGGATAGGTATATAGCTGGGATGTTTTAGGAATTCCTGCTTTTGCAGGGGGTTGGACTCGATGGCCCTTGGAGGTCCCTTCCAACTCAAACAAAAAAAAAAAAAAAAAATATCATAAAGTCTGCGCCAGAATAAAAGTGATAGATGAACTGGCTGAGCCATGTAGTGCTAGTGAGGACCATAATCCATACTGATTAATAGCTTGAGGACAGATGCTATTTCTCCAGGGGTAAAGGGGACATTTGGAGGTCTGCCTCCCATTTTCGCACATATGAGGGAAGCTCTGTGCCTAGTTCGCTTAGAAGGTTGGAGTAGAGAGTAGACAAAGGTCTTGGCGTATTTTGCTTCCGGCGCTGGAGTAGGAGCTGTTCTAGCCATGAAATAGTGCGATTGTCAGACTCCTGCTTCAGAGCTCTCAGTGTACAGTGTTTTAACTGTAACGGATAGCAGGGGGCCTAGTGGGCAGGAGAGGGGTGTTGTGTGAGCTCAGAATAAGAGGGGAAGGCCCCTGGTTCAATCAGTATAGAGTTGTAAGGCAAATCGCCCACTATGGGGGCCGATTCTATAAACTTTGATTCCGATAGGATTAAACTTGAACGGACATGAGAGGAGAGGGACCTGTTGGCAAAGGAAGTCGTCGCCATATCCATTGCCATGAGTCATAGACCACTGACGTTAGTACATTAAAGTCTAGGACCTGCTTAGCCGCTCTGGCGGGGGAGCATAGTATTGCAGTAAGGGGGGAAGCCCATAGTATTTTCCTCCACTGACACGCAGCCCCCAAATTTTCACTCTGAAACCAATCAATAGTCCTCGCCAGTTGTGCTGCATGATAATATGTCTCCATATCTGGTAGACCCATACCACCCAACTTCCTAGGTCTGGTGAGCGTGCGAAACGCTCACTCTAGGACGCGAATTATGCCAGACATAGTCAAAACATTCTGCGAAGGGAGGAGACCACAATGTTATGGAAGAGGGATAGGGAGAGTGTGAAATAGGGTTTGAAATAGGTATAATATCTACAAGTGTCTAATCCCCTCTGTTTGTCTTGTCGTTCTAGGTGCTGCTTGGAATATTCTTCAATGTCCATTCTGCCGTCCTGATCGAAGACGTTCCGTTTGTCGAGGCAGATCTGTTTGATGAGTAAGTCCTTTGTCCCTGTAGACCCCGGTTATTGATGACCATATTACAGCCAAAGGAGAAGGGTATTGGGGAAACTGTACAACTGGGTGGAGGCTCTAGGACCCTGTCAGCACCTCTGGCCTGGATACAAGATGAGATACGCAGGACATGGAGGTATACAGGCTCTGTATGGTATCCTGCAGTACATTTACCACAGATGTTACAGCTGGGCCTGTAGCCTGGATACAAGATGAGATACGGCAGGACATGGAGGTATACAGGCTCTGTATGGTATCCTGCAGTACATTTACCACAGATGTTACAGCTGGGCCTGTAGCCTGGATACAAGATGAGATACGGTTGGAGGTATACAGGCTCTGTATGGTATCCTGCGGTACATTTACCACAGATGTTACAGCTGGGCCTGTAGCCTGGATACAAGATGAGATACGGCAGGACATGGAGGTATACAGGCTCTGTATGGTATCCTGCAGTACATTTACCACAGATGTTACAGCTGGGCCTGTAGTCTGGATACAAGATGAGATACGGCAGGACATGGAGGTATACAGGTTCTGTATGGTATCCTGCAGTACATTTACCACAGATGTTACAGCTGGGCCTGTAGTCTGGATACAAGATGAGATACGGCAGGACATGGAGGTATACAGGTTCTGTATGGTATCCTGCAGTACATTTACCACAGATGTTACAGCTGGGCCTGTAGCCTGGATACAAGATGAGATACTGCAGGACATGGAGGTATACAGGCTCTGTATGGTATCCTGCAGTACATTTACCACAGATGTTACAGCTGGGCCTGTAGCCTGGATACAAGATGAGATACGGCAGGACATGGAGGTATACAGGTTCTGTATGGTATCCTGCAGTACATTTACCACAGATGTTACAGCTGGGCCTGTAGTCTGGATACAAGATGAGATATGGCAGGACATGGAGGTATACAGGTTCTGTATGGTATCCTGCAGTACATTTACCACAGATGTTACAGCTGGGCCTGTAGCCTGGATACAAGATGAGATACGGCAGGACATGGAGGTATACAGGTTCTGTATGGTATCCTGCGGTACATTTACCACAGATGTTACAGCTAGGCCTGTAGTCTGGATACAAGATGAGATACGGCAGGACATGGAGGTATACAGGTTCTGTATGGTATCCTGCAGTACATTTACCACAGATGTTACAGCTGGGCCTGTAGCCTGGATACAAGATGAGATACGGCAGGACATGGAGGTATACAGGATCTGTATGGTATCCTGCAGTACATTTACCACAGATGTTACAGCTGGGCCTGTAGTCTGGATACAAGATGAGATACGGCAGGACATGGAGGTATACAGGTTCTGTATGGTATCCTGCAGTACATTTACCACAGATGTTACAGCTGGGCCTGTAGTCTGGATACAAGATGAGATACGGCAGTACATGGAGGTATACAGGTTCTGTATGGTATCCTGCAGTACATTTACCACAGATGTTACAGCTGGGCCTGTAGCCTGGATACAAGATGATACGGCAGGACATGGAGGTATACAGGCTCTGTATGGTATCCTGCAGTACATTTACCACAGATGTTACAGCTGGGCCTGTAGCCTGGATACAAGATGAGATACGGCAGGACATGGAGGTATACAGGTTCTGTATGGTATCCTGCAGTACATTTACCATAGATGTTACAGCTGGGCCTGTAGTCTGGATACAAGATGAGATACGGCAGGACATGGAGGTATACAGGGTCTGTATGGTA
>CAMRHE010002186.1:0-10525 GCA_947044405.1 Leptodactylus fallax | reverse complement strand
AGAGACTCGCAGGGCTGTTGATGTACTGGACGGCACCTGCTAAATCCCGGCTTACATCCCAGCTCAGTGTATGGATTCGGCAGGACTGTCAGTGTGCTGAGTGGAATCTGCTGTTGGATTACATTGCATTCAGTTGGTTTCCCTGTCTGGTAAAGAGGACTTCATTTCTCCCAAGATCCTGATAACCGTGAGGAGAGGACGCTTTCACTATAAAAGAAAGGACCGACTTTGGGCCCCACCGCGCTTCTACGGACTGTAAGCGGTCCACCTGGACCACTGGGGAAAAGGGGGTGCACCCAAATGTGAAGTCAGGGTCAGTTAGGATAGTTTTGAGTATATTGTTCATTCAGTGTCCATACTGCAGAAGTGGACAGAGTAAAAGTAGAAACCATTGCAGAATTTGCCTTGAAATTGTTCATGCTATATTGTATATTTTGCTTGTCTTTAGCCCTGTCATTTTTACCTTTAACTAGCCTTTATTAACTTATAGTAAATATATTTTTTTTTTTCTTGAACTACCAAGCGTGTGCGTTCATTTCTGGTTGCGGAGTCCAAACCACCTGCCTTGCTCTCGGTTCACAAATTGGCGTAGTCGGCAGGATCCGCTTACCAGAATGGACGGTGACGCACCCGTTCGGGAGAATGGTGCTGGAGGAAGAATGCCAGCAGGGGCTATAATGAGTCAGTTAGCTAAATTTGATGGCAATAATATGTCAGTGAGTATGTGGGTGGAACAGATACGAATGATACAGCGAATGTACCAGACCACACCAGAAGTACTAGTAGAGCTAGCAATATTGACATTACAAGGGGATGCTAAGACCACGGTGATACTGAGGCCATTTGAACAAAGGCAGACATTTGAGCAAGTAGTCCAGATTCTAGAAACCATCTATGGAGAAACTGCATTGCTGGGGTCTCTGCAGGCTCGGTTCTTCCAGAGGGTACAACAGGAGAATGAAAGCCTTCCCCAATATGCAAATGCCCTACAAGAACTGCTCCGAGATATTCAAAGGAAGGAAAGAGGGGGCTCGCCAGCCTTCTGTAACCCTGATCGGACTCTCCGTGACCAGTTTGTCCTGGGGATACGTGACGGCAGTTTAACTGTGACTATGCAGGATTTTATACGACGAGAGACTGATGCTAAATTCCATGATGTACAGGTAGAAGCCATCTCCCGTGCCAATAGTATGGTCCCGAGGCCGCAGACCGCAGTTGGAGTTACTTTGTCACAGGGGGCTAGTTCTGGCTCAGAGACAGTAGAAAAAGGGACGGTTAAAGAAATTCTCACAGTAATGCAGAAACTGCAAGAACAAATGGAACACTTGCACACTCGTTGTGATGAGCAGTCTATGAAAATTGCAGACTTCCAGAAGACTGGAGATGAAAGGGTGAGCCATCCACACCCAGCAAGTCAGAATCACCCACCACCCCGCTGGAGGGTGAGGATAGGACCTACCGAAGGGGTCCAAATCATTTAGTGCAGTGCTCAGGAGAAATCGAAGGGGCTACCGAAGGGGCCCAAACAGATGGCCAGAACGACGGGGGATACGCTGCTGGGAGTGTGGACGGATGGGCCACGTTGCTGCTAGATGTCCAGAGCAGCGACAAACTTATGAGAGACCGCCGTTAAACTGAAGTCCCCTGCTGCTGAAGGGCGTGTAGTAGGGGAGACTGACAAGGAGACTATGTGGGGAGAATGCCCTGATGATGACCTGATCGCTGCAAGTCCTGTCATACAGGTGGAAATGGAGGGTATTCCGGTTACCGGGATGATTGACACGGGTTCCCAAGTAACGACCTTGAGTAGAGACTGTTATGAACGGTACTTCCGGCAACATGTGAAATATGATCCCCATACATTCGTACGAGTGGTCGCAGCTAACCAGTTACCAGTTCCGGTCGTGGAGTGGCCTGGATGAATGTCCGGGTATGTGGCCAAGATCTAGGTAGGAAAGGCATTGTGGTGGTACAGGAGTCACATGAAGTAAAGGTCCCTGTCATTTTGGGGATGAATGTGTTAAAAGAATTAGATCAGATCCTCTTTGAAAAGAAAGGTCACGGTTATTGGAAAGAAACCACCACCCATCGGCCTACTCAAACAGCTTTCCAGCGGCTGATCCGGACATGTGGCTTACAGAAAAGTTCGGATGCACAGCGTCCTCTGGCTCGAATTTCAGTTCCTTTGCATACAAAAGTTACACTGCCACCCAGTCGGGAGACAATAGTGTCCATGCCCGTAGGCACCTGTCGGAAACTAGAGGGCATAGCTGTGTTGGTAGAACCACTGCAGGCAGCCGAAGGAGGTGTTGATCCGCTAGTGGCCCGTTCCTTGGCAATAGTTCGCAATGGAAGAGTACCACTTCGATGTGTAAACACTCAGGACCAGAGTGTGGACCTGACCCCAGGGAGGCTGCTGGCTAACATCTATGTGACTCCGGAGGAAGTAAGGAAAGTAACTCCAATGCAGCTGAAGCCGACTGAAAGGGATGAGTGGACCGTAACTGTGTCCATGGGAGAAGATGAGGAACCCACCTCTGAATGGAATGGCTGTGCAATTCGAGAACAGATGAAGATGGATGTAAGTTCATGTTCTCTGGAATGGGTGCAGAAGGTAGATGAGCTTTTGTGGGAGAACCAAGCCACCTTTGCACGGTATGCTGAAGATTTTGGATGTACCACAGGGATCTACCATGAGATTCCCACAGGAGACACCCCTCCAATTAGAGAGCGCTACCGACAAATTCCTCCACAGTTGTATCAGGAAGTGAAAGAACTGTTAGCTAAGATGCTACAGGGTGGGATCATCCAAGAAAGCCAGAGTCCCTGGGCGGCTCCTGTGGTGTTAGTAAGAAAAAAAAGATGGGTCCATCCGATTTTGCGTAGACTATCGGAAGTTAAACGCTTGCACCGTACGAGATTCCTACCCCTTGCCACGGATTGAGGAGTCCCTCTCAGCACTAGGGAGAGCCCGGTACTTCTCCTCACTAGATCTGGCTAGTGGGTATTGGCAGGTGCCGATGGCCACAAAAGACAAGGAGAAGACGGCATTCATCTTGCCCATGGGACTATACGAATTTAACCGGATGCCCTTCGGGTTGACAAACGCACCCGGAACGTTTCAGCGGTTGATGGAGAAATGTCTCGGTGACTTCAACTTTTGAGTTCACTCTCATCTACTTGGATGACATTATAGTGTATTCTGCGACCTTTGAAGACCATCTCCACCAGTTGGGGCAAGTATTTCAAGATTGCGGGAACATGGGCTCAAATTGAAACCCAGTAAATGTCGGTTGTTCCAATCTGAAATTGATTACTTGGGTCACCGCGTATCAGGAGAAGGGGTGAGACCATCAAGAGACAAGATAGCGGCTGTTCAAGATTGGCCAATACCGACTACCCTGCGAGAAGTGAGGGCGTTCCTTGGAGTAGCCGGTTACTATCGACGGTTTATTAAGGATTTCGCCAAGGTAGCAGCACCACTTAATGCTCTCCTACGAGGCACATCCGGTGGTCCAAAGAACCGGTCCGTGAAGTGGGGACCTGAACAGGAACAAGCCTTCCAGGCATTAAAGGATGCACTGACAACAGCCCCAATCTTGGCATATGCTGATTACCACTTGCCGTTCCAGCTGTATACGGATGCAAGCCTGTATGGTCTTGGAGCAGTGCTTTCCCAGCTTCAGGATGGCCAGGAGAGGGTCATAGCGTACGGCAGCCGGTCTTTGAGAGATTCTGGAAAGAAACCCCGAGAATTATAGTTCATTTAAGTTGGAGCTGTTGGCACTGGTATGGGCCATGACCGAGAAATTCTCTGAATATTTGACCGGTGCTGAAGTTTTAGTACTGACTGACAACAACCCACTAGCTCACCTGGAAAATGCCAAGCTTGGGGCGTTAGAACAGAGGTGGATAGCCCGAATGTCTACATTCAATTACCGCATTAAGTATCGGTCCAAGACAGAGAACCAGAATGCTGACGGACTTTCTAGGGTAACTGCCCAGACCCCCACAGAAGACGTGGATCATGAGTTGGAGCATGTGGAGGTGCCCGATTTCAGCAGATTTTCACAGGCCTTGACCGCCACTAATCAGTTTGAGATGGAGGGGACTGAAATGGCTCCTTTCTTTGGTCCCTCACGACAGGAATGGGCACAGATACAACAGAGCCATGAGGGGCTGGCGCAGATGATCAAGTGTGTTGAGAAAGGCCAGAAGCCCTGTAGAGAGGGAAAGAGAACGACTGACACGTGAGATATTATCTGTTTTGAGTCAGTGGGAAAAGTTGGAGATGAAAAATGGAGTGCTATGCCGAAAGGTCTATTTATCTTCTGAGATCGACATTCGATACCAAATTGTGGTGCCTAGTGAACTGGCTCGCTCCTTGGCAGTTGAGGCTCATAATAAGAATGGACATTTTGGTCATGAGAAGACCTTTCGTTGGTTACAGCGACTGATTTACTGCCCTGGTCTTCGTCAAATGGTCGAAGAAGTATGCCGCAGCTGTCGAACTTGTGAGATCCATAAGGCAATAGAACAGAGAGCTCCCTGCAAACCATCGTGACCCAGGAACCTTTAGAAATCGTCATGATAGACTATCTAATGGTGGGCCCATCCAATAGCGGACACCAGTATTGCCTCGTAATGGTGGATCACTTCACCAATTTGCGGTGGTAACCGCCACCAAGGACCAGACAGCTGAGTCAGCAGCTCGTGCTCTGTGCCAAGATTTCATTCGAGTATATGGGTGCCCCCAACGCATCCACTCCGACCAGGGCTCCTGCTTTGAGGGACACGTAATGAAAGAAGTTCAACGTATCTACGGGATAAAGAAGTCGCACACGACTCCATACCACCCTCAGGGAAATGGGGCCTGTGAAAGATTCAACAGAACTCTGCTACAGATGCTGCGGACTCTGGAGGAAGACAAGAAGTTACAGTGGCCTCAGTTCTTGTCTGAAATGGTGTGGGCCTATAACAATCAGGTCCATTCTACAACGGGGTACTCTCCTTATACACTTCTCTTTGGGCGGTCTGGGCGAAGTATAGGAGAATTACAGTTGAATGATGTGGATGGGTTCCCTCCGAGGGATCCAACCTCTTGGGTGCGGGCGCATCGGCAGAGACTTGAGACGATCCATCGATTGGTGCGGCAGCGCTTGCAAGAACATCCCCATCCTGATAAGACCCCAGTGCAAGAAGCACCATTGCAACCAGGCGACCTGGTGCTAGTTCGTGTCAAGAAACCCCAAGGGGAAATTGGAAAGCAGATGGGAGGCTTTGCCGTATCGTGTTGTTGGCCGCAAGTATGCGAATGGGCCAGTGTACCAGGTCCAGAAAGAAGGAACTGATTGTGTTCGAGTACTTCACCGAAATATGTTGCGCCTGTGTCATTCTGAAGGGACAAATCACGATGGGCCTGCCAATGTGAATGAGCTCCCACAGTCAGAGAATGGAGGTGCGGAATGGGCCTCCGACGAGGAGGATGATTGTTGGCCGATCCCTGCTCCTGGGGATGTTCCACCTGTGACTACTGTATCTCCGGCCTGTGCCCCTCTGGTGCGGAATCCGCTGGTCCTTCTCAGCCCATAGCTGCAGCACCCCATAATATACCACCGGTCCTCAGACGGACCACTAGGCCAAATGCTGGTATTCCCCCTGTTCGGTATGCGCAGGATGAGTTTGTTTGGCCTGCCATACATCGGTATACTACCACCCTGTGCATAAAAGTACAACCCTCTGGATATACAGTCATAGGCAGGGACTGCCAATCTTAAAGTGGGGGGGAATATGTAAGAGACAGCCAATGTTGTCTTAAGCTTCATTTGTCTGTATAAACTGTTAATGTTGAATGTATTTCTGTGATTCTGTTCCTTTAAGACAGCAGCCATTGTAATTGTGACATGATGCTGGAGTGAGACCCCCCCCCTTTTATGTCAGCCTGCCTGTTCTGCAGACAGAGTGTGAGCAGAGAAGCAGGAAGTGACGAGACAGAGAGCAGCAGCCATCTTGGCAAGTGTTGTATTGAACTGGTGTGGAGATTTTTCTGTACAGCTAAGCTGTATCTTGGTCCAGAGACAAACAGAGTGTAAAGAGACAACAGGACTAGTGAGTCCACGTGAAAGGAACTGTGCTCAGTGGCTGATCAGTGAGACTGACATTGTGACTGTGTATATGGATACCACAGATAGAGACTCGCAGGGCTGTTGATGTACTGGACGGCACCTGCTAAATCCCGGCTTACATCCCAGCTCAGTGTATGGATTCGGCAGGACTGTCAGTGTGCTGAGTGGAATCTGCTGTTGGATTACATTGCATTCAGTTGGTTTCCCTGTCTGTTAAAGAGGACTTCATTTCTCCCAAGATCCTGATAACCGTGAGGAGAGGACGCTTCACTATAAAAGAAAGGACCGACTTTGGGCCCCACCGCGCGCTTCTACGGACTGTAAGCGGTCCACCTGGACCACTGGGGAAAAGGGGGTGCACCCAAATGTGAAGTCAGGGTCAGTTAGGGATAGTTTTGAGTATATTGTTCATTCAGTGTCCATACTGCAGAAGTGGACAGAGTAAAAGTAGAAACCATTGCAGAATTTGCCTTGAAATTGTTCATGCTATATTGTATATTTTGCTTGTCTTTAGCCCTGTCATTTTACCTTTAACTAGCCTTTATTAACTTATAGTAAATATATTTTTTTTTTCTTGAACTACCGCGTGTGCGTTCATTTCTGGTTGTGGAGTCCCAAACCACCTGCCTTGCTCTCGGTTCACATATGTGTGATGTGTATTTATATAATGTGTGTATGATTACCATTTATATACTATGTCTATATATGATGTATATTTGTATAATGTGTGTATATAATTAGAGATGAGCGAATTTCTCAAAAATTCTTTTTTGGCAGCTTCGCCGAATTTCCCAAAACAATTCCCTCGATCCGAATTACTTCCGGCAGATCACATTAAAAACAGCTATTTTCCTGGCTGCAGAGAGCCTGGGGATATGGGGATATGCATTTTACACTAAGGACACGTCAGAATAGCCTTTAGAAAGGCTATTCTACTCCTACCTGCCGTTGCATCACACCCCCTACGATGTCCTGGTCCGCCGGGCATATGCAGAGCAGCTCGGAATAGAATCAAGATGGCCACCGGACTTGCGAAAAAACGGTTTTGTATGGGATATAATCAAGATGGCCGTCGGACATGCGCAGAGCCGCTCGTGTACTAATAGGATAAAGATGGCCGCCATGAGTGGCACTGAGCATGCCTGGCAGCCATCTTGATTCTATTCCGTTCGGCTGTGCACATGCCCGGCAGCCATTTTGATTCTTTTACTACACAAGCTGGGAGGACCAGGACATCGCAGGGGGCGTGATGCAACAACAAAGGAAGCAGTAGAATAGCCTTTCTAAAGGCTATTCTGATGTGTCCTTAGTTTAAAATGCGATTCGATCCACGAAGCTGAGGAAATCCAGATTCGATGCGAATTGAAGATTTCCTGAAATTTGG
The DNA here is from genome assembly GCA_947044405.1 of Leptodactylus fallax. NCBI lineage: Eukaryota > Metazoa > Chordata > Amphibia > Anura > Leptodactylidae > Leptodactylus > Leptodactylus fallax. The sequence goes on along the minus strand of CAMRHE010002186.1, from coordinate 3,016 downwards.
ATCGAATTCCACTTCGTCAGCTTCGATTCGCTCATCTCTCTATATACTGTAATGTATATTATTGTAATGTGTGTTTTGTATGAACATATATATATAACATTTGTATCATACATATTTAAATGTGTGTGCCTATTGTATATTTATATACTGTGTGCATATGATGTATATGATGTGTGTACCTTGCAGGGTAGCAGGTCAGGTTAGTTTGTGTCATTTCCATATTATACTATCAGAGGGTATAGAAATGACCAAGAAGAGGGGGCGCTCATTAAAGCTTTGCAGATGACCCCCTAATGTGTTACATTGGAGTTGCGTTAAAGTGACCTCCAGTAACTTTTATAAGTGAATATAAGAAGCTTTGTAATATATCTTATTAAAGAAATTGGTTTCCTTCTCCATTTATCAGGGAGTTGCTTTTTACATATTAGTCACTGGAGAGGGGGAGGGGGGGAGGGGGAGGGGAACTGCTGAAAGACACTTAGTGAATGAGGCAATAAATCAATTATCAGCCTCCTCCCCTCTCCATAGAGTTCTGTGTGAGAGCTGGAAACAGATATGGGGTCTCTATATAAACAAACAGGTTAATAGGGAGATAAGGAGGAGGAAGAAGAGCAGATAACACAAGAAGGAAACAGATTTCTTGAATTAGATGCATTACACAGTTTCTTCTATTCACCTGTACTATTCATTTATGGAAAGTGGTTTTATAATTGGGGGTCACTTTAACATATAGATTCTATGCTATGGCGCACTAACCCACTTGTGTAGCGCAGCCGCTCCTTTACAAAGTGAACAGGTGTCTGTGTAAGTGCTATAGGAACATTTGCAGTGTTTGCGCCATCTGTAGCTGGTTCTAATCTCTGGGGATTGTGGTGACTCTATATGTAATATTTCCAGATGACACCGGACACCGGAACGGCTGATTTTATACCTTTTATTAGTAATAAGCAGAGGAGCCATTAATAATAAGGGCTCGTATTATATCCTACTAAATGATGGGGGTTGTGCTTCTTATCTCAGGTCCATGGAGTCTGAGCTCCTGCTGATGGTCCATCTGACCGGCCATAAATAAGAAGGTCCTGAGATAAGAGCCCCAACCCGATGATCCAGAGGAAGGCGAAGAAAACCCCCCGAGATCTGAGTCTCAGGGGAAAAAAATAATTCCTCCCTGACCCCAAATATGGCGATCGGCGATATAACCCTAGATCATGTCTATCCATCTGCCTACTGCTGACCAGAAACCTGAAACCTGCTCCGAAGAGCTGGCAATCTACATAACCGCATATATAATAATACATACAATATAACCTGGCGTCATCCTGCTCCTAAGAGCTTACAGTCTAAGAATTAGGCTTCATTCACACGGCCGAGTGTCTGATCCCAGTGCCCGCCGGGATTCTAAGCCATTCTTATATTTTTTAGAGCAGGTTCTATTCGGATCTATTGGAGCGGACACAAAAGACCCAGACGGCTTGGACTCTGACACTTTATTGTGTGCATGAAACCTTACGCCCTGGGGCTTACAATGTACAGACAGTGTATATAGTAATATATATAATATTATATGGTTCCCTATAATGATGGGGGTTATCCTGCTCCTCAGAGCTTACAGACTGTAGTAACCAATACAGTTATAACTGGATTCGACCCAAACCCGGTACTTTTCGGGTTCGTCACCCACAAACCCCATTATACTCTGGTCTACTTTGGTCTCTTCCAACCCCAGAGAATAATAAGCACCATGAGGTGCCCCATGTGACCGCTGAGCCCGACAGAGAGGATTTCTGCCAATACACCCAATCTCCAGATCTGTCGGATATTGTCTGATGACTGACGACGACTAATGTCAGAGAATACTAGAGAGAAGGAATACACGTTTCTATGGAGAGAGAGGAGCGTATCAGATATCAAGAAAGGTACCGAGACAGAGGGGCAGATTTATTAAAGCAGTCTAAAAGCAAAACTGTTTGAGTCACCCATAGCAACCAATCACAGTCACCCATAGCAACCAGCTTTCATGTTGTATTCTGCTCCTAAGAATTAAAAGCCCTTGGTGTTTGGTTGCTATGGGTAACTGTGACTGGTTGCTATGGGTAATTGTGACTGGTTGCTATGAACTGTTATTGGTTGCTATGGGTGACTAAGACAGTTTTGTTTTTAGACCATTTTAAGCAATCGGCTCAGAGAGAGAAGTATATGCTGTATAATATAGAGAGAAAGAGTGATAGAGATCTGGAGAGAGGGAGGACTAGATAGATGGGATACCGGGTGTGATATATACAGTATGGTGTGTGATATATGGTGGATGAACAGCGTGGTATAAGGTGTAATACAGGGTGTGATACAGAATGTAATGCAGAGTGTGATACATGGTGTGATATATGGGGGATGCCCTGCGTGATATAAGGTGTAATACAGGATGTGATACATGGTGTGATGCAGAGTGTGATAAAGGGTGCAATACATTGTATGATACATGGTGGATGCACGGCGTCATATAAGGTGTAATACCGGGTGTGATACAGAATGTAATGCAGGGTGTGATACATGGTGGATGCAGATTATGATATAAGGTGTGATACAGGGTGTGATACATGGTGGATGCACAGCGTGATATAAGGTATAATATAGGTTTTGATACTTCATGTGATATAGAGCATAATGCAGGGTGTGATACTGGTTGCGATACAGGGTATAATGCAAGGTGTGTTACAGAGATTTTTGTCATGAGTGAACTGAAATGTGGAATTGGGTCACAAGTTCTTTGAAGAACCGTATTCTGTATTCATAGGATGCTACAAGTATCTACATTGTACACAGATCTTCTGTTCTTCTGGTTTTGTTCCCATTATTTAGATATGTTTGTATAATATGTGTATTTCTGTGTATGTACATGTGTGTGATTGTAGTGCTTCTACGTGTATGTTTGGGTGTATAAGTGTTATTATATGTGTGTGTGTGATGTAAATGTACATGTATATATGTGTGTAAGTATGTGTGTGTTGTGCGTATGTTA
>CAMRHE010002185.1:0-10566 GCA_947044405.1 Leptodactylus fallax | reverse complement strand
AGCCAGACATGTTATGTCTGGGGGAGTCTAAGAGCCACTTGTTCCTCTTTACTTCACAGTATATAGTTAGGTATGTGTTACCCCCTATATACTCACAGGACCTAGCTAGTAACTGTAGTTAGGGATCCATATATATATATAGTTCAGGGCAGTGATAGGTTAGGCTTCCGAAGGCCAACTAGCTAGTTAGAGGCCCGGTGGCACTAGTAGTTTAGCTGGCAGGTTAAGGACTCAGTGTTAGGGTAGTCAGGCCTGCATCTACTGCCGTCACCGTCGCCCTGTTTGCGGCCTGTGAAGAATCTCACCATCATCATCATCATCTCCTGATCGGCTGTCTGTCATCTCCTGGAAGAATCCGAGGATCCACAGTCATCCACAGGGGCCCCTGCATCTCTTCTGTTGCCTGGAGGTATTGTGCACTGGACTCTTGCTATATATCTATATATATACCCGGGTATATAACCTAAGACGGTTGAGGACTTGCTGGTTGTTGTAGTATTGCTGTGTTCTGAGTATATTTTATGTATGTATATTACCCTGTTGATTCTATAAAGCTACTGTTATAACCTTCTATGCTATCTAAAAGGGGACTCTTCATATCAGAGATTAGTACAGCAGATCCTAGTTAAGGCTACTAACTGTACTTCATGGGTAAGTCCCAGGAAGAGACCCTCCTGTAAATACAGAGGCTCTATCCTGGGTGGAGGCACTGATATATTTCTCCATATATGTTCCCACTCTTCCTTTCAGCGAAGGCTTCAGGTCCCATTATACACACAAGCAGGTCAGCGCCAGAGTCACATGGCGGAGGATAATACTATACCTCCCCCAAGTAGGGCTACATTTGGAGGCACTGCTGAGATTTAGGAAGTGGGAATAGTCATTGATATGGTGTTCGATATAGCTCAGAGGGGAACCTCCACCAGCGTCACATGAGATTAATGACTCTGTTCCTCCCCTGGTTCTTGTAAAGGAAGAACCTCGCTCAGCCAGTTACTCCCCCAGCATGGCTGTCGCTAGCAGTTCCTCTAGTGACAGTGCTATTAGCACTTTAGCCAGGCTGACTGAAATGTTAGCTCAGGCCTTGGGGTACACTACTACAAGAAACTAAAAAGTATTCTCTGGTAGAAAACTGTAGGCACCACAAGGGGAGGAAACTTTGAGATATGGAAAGAACATACTCTTCAATGCCTGAAGGAATGGTCTTGCTCTCCTGAAGAAGGCAAGCGGCAGCGTATCAGTAAAAAGTTTTATGGCCTCCTGCTGCAGAACTGATCCGCTTGTACAGAGACTCTCATGAAGGAGTGAGGGCATTGGACTATATACAAGTACTGTCTGATCACTTTGAGCCATACTATGACCTTGCCCAGATGGTTGCTGGGGACACGAATGGTTCGTCAAAAGAAGGGGAAAATGTCTCTACTTTTATTAACCGTTTACAGTTACTTCTTTACGTCTGCGTACTCACGAGCCACATATCTACTTCAGAGGTAGACGCGCGAGAACCAGCTGTTGGTGAGGGTTACAACCTCATCATCCTCTTGCTCAAGTACTCAAGGTCTTACTATCTGATAGGAGTCCCTTCATTTCCTGACTTAATGAAGCAGAAGAAATAAGAAGCTGGTCTCATTTATACCCTAAGAAAGCGAAAAGCATCTCTAAAGAAGATGTTGTTCCTAATCAAAATAAGACAAACCTGGTGCTAGAGCGGTCAGAACTTAGACAGTCCGCCACTCCACCCACTGCCACTCAATGGAGGAAGGATGCTAGAACCTGTTATAAATGTGGTCAGACGGGCCATACTGCCAGACAGTGTACGGAGGACAGTGAGGCATGAGAAAGTGCTGTCTTCTCTATTCAGAATCAAAGACCACCGAAGGAAGGCGGGCCGAGTAAAGACCAGAGGCGCTATCGCGGGCTCCAGGTCCGTTGTCAAAGTCACTGTCAATGGTCATGCCGTCCTGCCCTGTTTGATACAGGATTCTGAAGTGACCCTGATTTCATCGCTTCTGCTCTACCAAAAGTATCTGAGGGATATACCTTCTAGTCTACGTGAAAATAAATTGTGGGGGCTTAATTCAGGATCATATCCTGTAGATGGCAGCCTACAAGTAGTTATAGCTGTCCCTGAATTAGAAGATCAGAGTGTCGCTCCCATGAAGATTACGGCTCTGTCTGTCCTGATACAGGGGATTCTTGTGCAGTTCAGGCAGATACTTGGCACTAATGTATTCAGCAGTGCATTAGTGCTTTTCAGTTTCTGGGGGTGATTGGAACCCTGCAGCTCAGCCGGTGAATATATCTTTTGATCTTAGAGAACTCTGTGATGCCTGTCTACTGGCTATCGACATGGAATGGTATATCATATCGTAGAACCGTGGAAGTTCCTGGTCGGCGGGGAGAGAATTTTATATAGCCTGCATTGCTCCCGATTTGTTTGAAGGGGGGAGCAGGTCCTTATGGAAACCCCTGAAGAAATGATTAACTGTGAATGGCTGGATGGTGATCCCAGAGAGAAAGCACTGGAGAACAGCGGAGTCATCTACCTGTGTGACAGTGAGGAACTGTTCACCGCATCCGATTGTACTGACCATACCAGAATTGGCCACTGCTACCTTGTGCTTGGGAGCAAATCCAGGCAATGGAAGTGTTCAGGATTCAAATCCGAGATGCACTCCTCTAATCTCAATCTTGTTCTGAGTGATCCACATTTACCAGAGGCCTGGAATCAGCGACTGACACAGAAGTTGTCTGAATGCAAGACGGAAGGTCATGGATGATATGGATGTAGGTTGTGCTAAAAGTGCTCAACACACTTTCCGATTGACCGATTCTTACTCTCCCTTCCGGGAGCGAGCTCACGGAGAGTTGCTCCAAAGGATGTTGATGAGTTAAGACAGACTTAAGGAAAGAAATGAAAGGTCAGGGATCATTGTGGACAGTAAGAGCCCCTATGCTCACCCATTGTGTGTAAGAAAAAAATCTGTATACTCCGCCTATGTGTGGATTACAGAACTCTGAACCGGAGAACCTACCTGATCAGTATACACTGCCGAGAATTGAAGAAGCTCTGGAAGCTCTGAATGGAAACTGTTGGTTCACAGTGCTGGACCTAAGATCGGGATACTATCAAGTCCCAATGGCACCTGAGGATCAGGAAAAGACAGCTTTCATATGCCCCTTGGGTTTCTTTCAGTTCACTCGTATGCCGCAAGGTACAAAAGGTGCGCCAGCAACGTTCCAAAGGTTGATGGAAAGAGTGTTAGGTGATTTAGTGCCCCGGGAATGCCTTGTATATCTTGATGACATTATTGTGTTTGGAAAGACGCTGGAAGAACATGAAGAACGACTCATGAGAGTACTCCATCGCTTAAAAGAAGAGGGGCTGAAGTTGTCGGCTGACAAATGCAAATTTTGTAGATCTTCGGTCACTTATGTAGGTCATATTGTTTCTGCTGAAGGAGTTGCTACCGATCCTGGTAAGATTGAAGCTGTGGTGAATTGGCCCCGACCGCAAAATATTACGGAGTTGCAATCTTTCTTGGGGTTTTGTGGATTCTATCGACGATTTGTGGAAGGATATTCAAAAATTGCTCGAGCCCTCCTCGACCTGTTGAAGAGTGATGCAGGAGATCCGGGAAAGAAGAAAGGGTCTTCCAAAAGCCTTTTTGGCGATAGGTGGACTGCGGATTGTGAAGAAGCATTTAAGTTGTTGAAGAAGAAATTGACAGAAGCTCCCGTTCTGGCTTATGCTGATGCACAGAAGCCATATGTGCTACATGTAGATGCCAGCTTTGAAGGATTAGGTGGCGTGCTGCACCAAGAATACCCGGCCGGGTTACGGCCCATAGCTTTCATAAGTCGAAGTCTTTCTCCCAGCGAGAAAAATTATCCAGTACATAAATTGGAGTTTTTGGCGCTCAAGTGGGCCATTGTTGATAAATTACATGACTATTTATACGGAGCCACGTTTGAAGTAAGAACAGACAACAATCCACTGACATACGTTTTGTCAACCGCTAAACTCGATGCTACAGGACATCGCTGGTTGGCAGCTTTATCCAACTACCAATTCACACTCAAGTATAAATCGGGGCCTAAGAACATTGGGGCAGATGCTCTATCAAGACGGCCTGGATTACCTAGTCCGGAAGTAGTGGATGAATGGGAAGAAGTGCCAAGTCCTGGAGTAGGAGCTTTGTGTGCCATGGCTGCTGTAGTTGAAGACCGAGTAGCCTTTTCTGAAACTCGGCTTATTGACTCTATTGGGGGAGGTCCCGAAGCTGTACCAGACATGTTTGCCTACCCTGCCGCTTTAGGATCCTTTGAGAGTTGTTCTATATCTTCAAAGCGAATGATCTGGAGTCAAAAGACTGATCCTTTAATTGGACCTCTTTATCAAGCAGTGAGTTCTCAAGACAGAGAAATGTTAAAGACATCCCTACCCTCTGAATGCAGTCAACTTCTACGAGATTGGGAGAAGTTTGAAATAGACAATGGCCTACTTTATCGTGTGGTGCTGTATCATGATCACCCTGGAAGGCGCCAACTAGTTATTCCAAGCTGCTTTCAGAAGATGATTTTCCGAAGTCTGCATGATTATCATGGTCATTTGGGACCTGAGAAGACTTATGGCCTAATACAAGACCGATTCTACTGGCCCAAAATGAGAGATACCGTGACTCGTCTGTGTAGGTGCTGTCGCAGATGTTTGCAGAGGAAGACTGTCCCGGTTCGAGCGGCCTTCATGGGACACTTGAAGAGTTCGGGCCCCATGGATCTTGTCTGCATAGATTTCCTTTGTATTGACAACGACTCCAGAGGATTTGGAAATGTATTGGTGGTGACTGATCACTTCACACGATATGCTCAAGCCTTTCCGACTAAGGATCAAAAAGCAGTCACTGTTGCAAGAGTGCTTTGGGAAAAGTATTTTATCCATTATGGCTTACCACACCAGTTGCATTCTGATCAAGGCCGGGATTTTGAGAGTAACCTGATCAAAGAGTTACTTCAGTTGTTGAACATCCGCAAAAGTCGGACGACGCCTTACCATCCAGAGGGAGATGCCCTTCCTGAAAGATTTAACAGGACTTTACTTGATATGCTTGGTACCTTACGAATTAAGGATAAGCGATCCTGGAGTCGAAAAGTGGAGGCTATGGTGCATGCCTATAATAGTACAAGGCACGAGAGCACAGGATATTCACCATACTTTCTGATGTTTGGAAGAGAGCCTAGGCTACCTATTGACATCTTGTTGGGAGTCTCTACCGATGGTATCAGTCATCGAGATCATTACCGATACGTGGCACGTTTGAAAGAAACGCTTAAGAGTGCTTATCAGCTGGCTGAGGAAAATGCAGCCAAAGTGAATGAAGGAAATAAAAGGAGATTTGATCTTCGAGTAAGATACCGAGAATTGAACCCTGGGGACCATGTTCTGCTACGGAATTTGGGAGCATCTGCAAAACATAAGCTGGCTGATCGATGGCGGAGTGAACTCTTTACAGTGGTAGATCGGTTGCCTGGAATACCAGTCTACAAGATAAAAGGACGGGACGGGAGGATCAGGACTTGGCATAGAAATCATTTGTTGCCTGTACCTCAGATTGATGGTATGGATATCTCCAATGATGGCTCGGCCTGCGATTCTCCACAGTCCTTAGCCGATATTCCACCTGACCTTCCTGAAACTCCTGAGAGTGATTGGACTGTGGCTCCTGAAGTTCCTAGATCACCAGTATCTTCTCCTTCAGGGAGACCTATGAACCCTCAAACTCCAGAATTCGTACCTAGATCTGTGTCTACAGATGAGCAGGGATCTAGCTCTCCTACGCCACCAGCACCATCCCCTCCCATGGCAGACAACCCTAGTTTAGGGCCTGGACATGCTAGTTTACCTCAGAGAGAGGTACGGAGAGGAGAGAGAATTAGACACCCTCCACCTATGCTGACATATGATAGTTTGGGGGACCCCAGATTTACTACTCAGCCTCATTTATACCATGCTTGGGTGGGTGCAGTGTCCACTTTGGTCAATATGTTACCAATTTTCGCTCCTGCTGGCATGTATACCTATTAACCTGTTGTGACTCTGTAAATGCAAAAGCAACCATATTGATATTGTCATTGGTAATGTTGACTGTATACTATGACTTTGTATGTCTTTGACGTGACGTAAAGATTTCACCAGAGGGAGAGTGTAGGGAACTGCCATTTCTACTAGTATATAATGTATCTGGCTTCTTTGCCCCTGCAGTTTGGCTTCAGAGACCCCAGGCATTTAGTGCAAGTTTTGTTTTGTAAATACAGTGAGTCAGACACATGTGAGGCAGAGCTGCTGGGGGAGAGATGTGAGCAGAGCTGCTGAGCCAGACATGTTATGTCTGGGGAGTCTAAGAGCCACTTGTTCCTCTTTACTTCACAGTATATAGTTAGGTATGTGTTACCCCCTATATACTCACAGGACCTAGCTAGTAACTGTAGTATCTGTATGTATTCTTCAGACTGTGAGATTAGTACAGTGATCCTTGTTAAGGCTACTAACTGTACTTCATGGGTAAGTCCCAGGAAGAGATCCTCCCTGTAATACAGAGGCTCTATCCTGGGTGGAGGCACTGATATATTTCATATATGTTCCCACTCTTCCCTTCAGCGAAGGCTTCAGGTCCCATTATACACACAGGTCAGCGCCAGAGTCTGTTGCGGGAGGGATAATACTCATGTCCAGTCAGTGGCGTAAATACCGGGATAGCAGTGGTAGCGGCTGCCACAGGGCCCGGGACATTAGGGGTCCTGGCAGGCCCCTGATGTTTTTTTTCTTTTAATAGGCCGTTACCTGTTGGTGTAACACCAGCAGGTAATGGGCCCTATTTACTTACTGATGCCCGCTTCTGCCCACGGAAGCCTGCGCTTCACCTTCTGCGGAGGTGGCTGTGAGCAGGAGAGGGGATCGGTAAGTAAGGCCTGCGGGCTGTGAACCCCGCAAACACTGCTATCATTATACTCTGGGGTCTTTTCAGACACCAGAGTATAATGATTGGAGGCCCTGAGGAGTTGAGTGAACATAAAAAACACTGTTACTTACCTCTCCTGTGCTCCAGCAGTCTTCGGGCCTCCTTGGTGACATCCCAGATGTTGGTGGGCCAGTCCAACATCATTATGCGTTTGATGCATGCCTGGCTCACGTGACATCTGGTCCAACATTGAAGAGGTAGCGGGAAGTGCGCATAATACTATATGAAGTGGCCACTATGGGGCATATTACTGTGTGCAGGGGCCACTTTGGGGCAGAATACTGTGTGAAAGGACCACTGTGGGGCATAATAGTGTGTGCAGGGGCCATATTGGGGCATAATAGTGTGTGTAGGAATGCAGTTTGTGCGGGGGGGGACGGTTGCCGGGGGTTCCCATGTCAAATGTTTGCTTTGGGGCCCAGCCATTCCTAGTTACGCAACTGAATCCAGTATAGGTACAGTCTATTTATGTTGGCACCCCTGCAATTCTGTCAGATAATACTCAATTTCTTCCAGAAAATGATTGCAATCACAAATGCTTTGGTAATAATATCTTCATTTAATTTGTCTTCAATGGAAAACCACAAAAAGAATTGTCAAAAAGCCAAATTGGATATAATTCCACACCAAACATAAAAAGGGGTGGACAAAAGTATTGGCACCCTTTGAAAAATCATGTGATGCTTCTCTAATTTGTGTAATTAACAGCACCTGTTACTTACCTGTGGCACATAACAGGTGGTGGCAATAACTAAATCACACTTGCAGCCAGTTGAAATGGATTAAAGTTGACTCAACCTCTGTCCTGTGTCCTTGTGTGTACCACATTGAGCATGGAGAAAAGAAAGAAGACCAAAGAACTGTCTGAGGACTTGAGAAGCAAAATTGTGAGGAAGCATGAGCAATCTCAAGGCTACAAGTCCATCTCCAAAGACCTGAATGTTCCTGTGTCTACCGTGCGCAGTGTCATCAAGAAGTTTTAAAGCCCATGGCACTGTGGCTAACCTCCCTAGATGTGGATGGAAAAGAAAAATTGAGGTTCCCTGATGTTTTGGGGTTGCTTTGCTGCCTCTGGCACTGGACTGCTTGACCGTGTGCATGGCATTATGAAGTCTGAAGACTACCAACAAATTTTGCAGCATAATGTAGGGCCCAGTGTGAGAAAGCTGGGTCTCCCTCAGAGGTCATGGGTCTTCCAGCAGGACAATGACCCAAAACACACTTCAAAAAGCACTAGAAAATGGTTTGAGAGAAAGCACTGGAGACTTCTAAAGTGGCCAGCAATGAGTCCAGACCTGAATCCCATAGAACATCTGTGGAGAGATCTCAAAATGGCAGTTTGGAGAAGGCACCCTTCAAATCTCAGGGACCTGGAGAAATTTTGCCAAAGAAGAATGGTCTAAAATTCCAGCAGAGCATTGTAAGAAACTCATTGATGGTTACCGGAAGCGGTTGTTCACAGTTATTTTGTCTAAAGGTTGTGCTACCAAGTATTAGGCTGAGGGTGCCAATACTTTTGTCCGGCCCATTTTGGGAGTTTTGTGTAAAATGATCAATGATTTGACTTTTTTTTCATTCTCTTCTGTGTTTTTTCATTGCAAGCAAAATAAATGAAGATATTATTACCAAAGCATTTGTGATTGCAATCATTTTCTGGAAGAAATTGAGTATTATCTGACAGAATTGCAGGGGTGCCAATACTTTTGGCCAGCACTGTATATTGGCTGATACAAGTAATATGACTGAATATTTAAGGACCTGCGAACTGCTATTGACTAATACAGGTCATAAATAGCTTGGTTGCTATGGAAACCTGTGTGACTGAGGAGACTAAGCGCCTTCGAGCTTCTATTGGCTGATACGGGACATGTGACCGTGTGTATGGCAGTTGGAATATGAGTGAAAGACTTGCAGGCTTGTATTAGCTAATGCTGGTAATTTTTTTGGGAATACTGTATCTCAGGAACGGTACATCCTTTAGAGCTGAGACCCTGATGTACGTGTGTGCCAAATTTGGTGAGGATCGGTCCAGTCGTTTGGTCGCGCATAAAGAACAGACAGACAGACAGACAGAAACTCATTTTTATACATATAAGATATATATATATATATATATATATATATATATATATATATATACTGTATATATAGTGGGGAAAAAAAGTATTTAGTCAGCTACCAATTGTGCAAGTTCTCCCACTTAAAAAGATGAGAGAGGCCTGTAATTGACATCATAGGTAGACCTCAACTATGAGAGACAAAATGAGAAAACAAATACAGAAAATCACATTGTCTGATTTTTAAAGAATTTATTTGCAAATTATGGTGGAAAATAAGTATTTGGTCAATAACAAAAGTTCATCTCAATACTTTGTTATATATCCTTTGTTGGCAATGACAGAGGTCAAACGTTTTCTGCAGAGTCTTCACAGCGTTGGCACACACTGTTGCTTTGAGTACATGTTGGCCCATTCCTCCATGCAGATCTCCTCTAGAGCAGTGATGTTTTGGGGGCTGTCGCTGGGCAACACGGACGACCCCACGGGGGTGAGATCTTGCGTGGAGCCCCTGATCGAGGAGATTATCAGTTCAATTACAAGGCCTCTCTCATCTTTTTAAATGGGAGAACTTGCACAATTGATGGTGGCCCACTTTAGTAACTTTTTTTCCCTACTGCATATATATAGTGTATGTGTGTATATATACAGTATATATATATATATATATATATATATATATACACTATCCTAGCAACAGATGAGAGCTTCTCCTCCATGCACTTCCAGTTCAGTCTTGGCAAGTCAACCATCTCCTACATCATCCGGGATATTTGCACTTAGGCCCTGTGGGAATGCTGTCGTGAAGAATTTATCCCACATCCAACTACAGAACAATGGAAGGACATTGCAGAAAAGTTCTGGGAGGTGACACATGTTTTCCAAATTGTGTAGGAGCAGTCGATGAAGCTCATCCGTCTCCAGAAACCTGCAGGACTCCCTGTTCTTCCAACTACAAGAAGTACTTTTCCATTGTTGTGCAATGATTGGCCATTGCTGATGCCCGAGTATAGTGTTTTTGGCTGCTGGACACCAATATAAAATTCATAAATATTTATTAGTATCCAATAAAAGACACATACATGGACACTACAATAACATCACAAATATGAATATAACAATACATATAGAAGGGGTAAGACTTGTAAAGTCAAATAGTGTACCAGTTATACCAGATAGACTGCATGGCACCGTATATAAGGCATTAAAGTGTAAAGAACCAGATATCTATACAATGAAAATATCAATAAATTAAGCATAAGGGTATATCAAAAAATACATTTCAAGAAACATAGTTCTTATCAGGAAAACTTATTTAAAATACCCAAAATGCAAAACAAACACCTATAAATGGTAAGTATAGCAAAGAAAAGGCCATAGAAAAAAAACATGATAATCTGGTTGTTACAAATAATTCTTAGCTACAGACCATGCGACCACCCGACGCGCGTTTCGCCTACAACAAAAGGCTTTGTCTAGGGACAACATGC
>CAMRHE010002184.1:0-10600 GCA_947044405.1 Leptodactylus fallax | reverse complement strand
TCCTATTTGAATCTCCTCTGTAGAGTGGCATCATGGGCTCCTCAAAACAACTCTCAAATGATCTGAAACAAAGATTGTTCAAAATAGTTGTTCAGGGGAAGGATACAAAAAGTTGTCTCAGAGATTTAACCTGTCAGTTTCCACTGTGAGGAACATAGTAAGGAAATGGAAGACCACAGGGACAGTTCTTGTTAAGCCCAGAAGTGGCAGGCCAAGAAAAATATCAGAAAGGCAGAGAAGAAGAATGGTGAGAACAGTCAAGGATAATCCACAGACCACCTCCAAAGAGCTGCAGTATCATCTTGCTGCAGATGGTGTCACTGTGCATCGGTCAACAATACAGCACACTTTGCACAAGGAGAAGCTGTATGGGAGAGTGATGCGAAAGAAGCCGTTTCTGAAAGCACGCCACAAACAGAGTCGCCTGAGGTATGCAAAAGCACATTTGGACAAGCCAGCTTCATTTTGGAAGAAGGTCCTGTGGACTGATGAAACAAAGATTGAGTTGTTTGGTCATACAAAAAGGCGTTATGCATGGCGTCAAAAAAACACAGCATTCCAAGAAAAACACTTGCTACCCACTGTAAAATTTGGTGGAGGTTCCATCATGCTTTGGGGCTGTGTGGCCAATGCCGGCATCGGGAATCTTGTTAAAGTTGAGGGTCGCATGGATTCAACTCAGTATCAGCAGATTCTTGAGAATAATGTACAAGAATCAGTGACGAATTTGAAGTTACGCCGGGGATGGATATTTCAGCAAGACAATGATCCAAAACACAGCTCCAAATCTACTCAGGCATTCATGCAGAGGAACAATTACAATGTTCTGGAATGGCCATCCCAGTCCCCAGACCTGAATATCATTGAACATCTGTGGGATAATTTGAAGCGGGCTGTCCATGCTCGGCGACCATCAAACTTAACTGAACTGGAATTGTTTTGTAAAGAGGAATGGTCAAAAATACCTTCATCCAGGATCCAGGAACTGATTAAAAGCTACAGGAAGCGACTAGAGGCTGTTATTTTTGCAAAAGGAGGATCTACTAAATATTAATGTCACTTTTCTGTTGAGGTGCCCATACTTTTGCACCCGGTCAAATTTTGGTTTAATGCATATTGCACATTTTCTGTTAGTAAAAAAAACCTCATTTCAATCCTGAAATATTACTGTGTCCATCAGTTATTAGATATATCAAATTGAAATGGCTGTTGCAAACACCCAAATATTTAGAACTAAAAAATGATTAAGATTAATAGGGGTGCCCAAACTTTTTCATATGACTGTATCTAGAGATCAGTGATCCAGCACTTGATGCCAGCTGCCACCTTCCTCTCCTGGTATTTACACCTAGGAGGGCTGGTGCTGGCTATGAAAATACAACACCAACCCTTCTGTTGAATGTCACCGTCACCAGTTAGTTGCAGTCTTTGTTGACCTATTAAGCTACTTGTTAAACAGTCTAAATGACTATTTATTATGGAGTCTGATGCACTAATTGGACTGAGAAACTCTAATTTTATTGGAGTTCCCCTTTAAAAAGCTACTTCATCCACATTTAACATTGACTTGAGATATTGTTACCAAGATGACAGTCTAATATCTATGCCAGAGTTTCACATTTTTGGTGTTTGGACCTTCTGTTCGTGAACTCACATTTTGAATTACCCAGGGTTCTGACCAGCCACGTTTGTCTCATTCAGGCACAGTTGAAATTTTTTCTCTAGCCCTCACCATTCCACAGCAATCAGTGCTGTTTGTTTCAGCACCAAACATGTTAATCAGGCTCCCTACTGTCAGATGGGCAGTCATCAACTGAAGCAGACAGTAGGGACTGCCCACCTGACAGTAAAGAGACTAACTAGCATATAACAAACTAGCATATAACAAAAATGATTGCCTGGGAATGGTGGGGGCTAGAGAAAAAAATCCAAAATGCGCGGAATACGTGGAGCAGCAACAATGAGATAATCAAGAGAGGTGAAGATGGTGGAGGTGGTGAAAGGTCCTCTTTAAAACTAAATCTCTGGTAAATGCAAGAACATTTTTCCGTTTCCTGTTTATATATTTAAATCCTGCAGGTCAGGCAAGACTCTTTGGCTCAAATTGGCCCTGAAACTCTTAGCAGTGCCAGTTTAGATGGTATCATATAATACCACTAGTATAATTTCAATTAAATATATGCAAACATTTTCAATTTCAAAATGTATTTCTCCAAATTTACGTTTTTGTTTAAATTGAATGTGGTTCCGAAACACCAGTCAAACTTGAATGTAGCTCAAAGTGAACAAAAGGTTGGAGAACTATCCATGACGTCCCAATGGGGAATTAAGATTTCACAATGGTTAATTCTGACATCACAAAGGGGCTCTGTGACACCACAATGGTTAACTGTGACATCACAAGGGGGAATTGTCACAATGGCCCATTGTGCTGTCGCATCACAATGATAAATTCTGACATAACAATGGGGCATTATGACTTCAAAATGATTAAATGTGGCATCACAATGGGACACTGGGACATCACAAAGGGATATTGTTACAACACAATGAAATATTATGACATCACAATCGGACACTGTAACATCCCAATTGGGTATTGTGACATCACAATGAGCATGGGGCAAACTATGTATTTAATTAATAATACAGTATTAAAAAATTGTATAATATCATCACAATGGGGCATTCTGACATCACCATGGAGTATTGTGACATCGCTATGGGGCACTGGAACATCACAATAGGGTATTGTGACATCACAATGGTTAATTCTGACCCCACAATGGAGAATTGTGACTTCACAATGGTTAACTCTAATATCACAATGAGCATGGGGAAAAACTATGCATTTAATTAATAATACAGTATTAAAAATTGTATAATAGAATTAAAAATGACTCTGATTCCACCCAAAATTGATCCTGACTCCGACTCCTGATTATAATGCACTTCTTGACTTTGTTTATTAATCTTGATGTTCTGTTTTCTTCTTTCCTCGTTTGTGATGGCAATGCAAAAATAAAGCCTTTAGGCTGGGGCTTTGCGTGGAATAAACACTGCGGTTTGGCCACTACAAAAACACAGCGTTTTACAGTCACAGCAAAGTGGATTCTAGCGAATCGCATTCCCACTTTGTGAAAAAATACGCACAGTGGACACGCTGCGATTTCCAAAACCATTGCAGTTTTGGAAATTGCAGCCTGTCAATTATACCTACGGAAACGCCAGCGGTTTCTCTATAGGTATAATGGAAGCAGAAAGTCCGAGAAGAAACATCTGCGTTGCCGGTTTTTCCTGCAGCGCTTTTTTACTGCGGAACGCTATGTGGGGCCTTAGCCTTAAAGAGGACCTTTCACATCCTCTGACACCCGTGGTATAATATGCCGCTAGAAAGCTGACAGTGCGCTGAAGTACTCTTCCATAGCATTGTACTGTCAGAGGGGGTGTTCCTTACTGCCCAGCGATGACGCTAAGCAGTAAGGCCCGCCCATCTGACGGTGAACGAACATCGGTGCCGAAACTAACAGCATCGATATCTCCAGCACCCGGGTGCGTACCGTCAAAGCTGACTGTGTGCTGAATTCAGCGCACTGTCAGCTTTTCAGCAGTATATAAAACCATGGGTGCTAGAGGACGAGAAAGGTCCTCTTTAAGATAATACCTACTCCTCCCATAGATTCCAGCAAAGCTTTATTTAAAAATATTAATTTTACATTTGTTTTTTTTTCTGTCCTCCCACAACTCTGTCCAATGCATTACTCTAATATAAGACAGAAGCACTGTTCATCATGAGCTTCCTGGTTTATGGTTAGAATGCCAGAACTCCTGTGATACATATGTGAACCGAGAGCAAGGCAGGTGGTTTGGACTCCGCAACTAGAAATGAACGCACACGCGGTAGTTCAAGAAAAGAATATATATTTACTATAAGTTAATAAAGGCTATTTGAAGGTAAAATGACAGGGATAAAGACAAGCAAAATATACAATATAGCATGAACAATTTCAAGGCAAATTCTGCAATGGTTTCTACTTTTACTCTGTCCACTTCTGCAGTATGGACACTGAATGAACAATATACTCAAAACTATCCCTAACTGACCCTGACATCACATTTGGGTGCACCCCCTTTTCCCCAGTGGTCCAGGTGGACCGCTTACAGTCCGTAGAAGCCCGCAGTGGGGCCCAAAGTCGGTCCTTTCTTTTATAGTGAAGCGTCCTCTCCTCACTGTTATCAGGATCTTGGGAGAAATGAAGTCCTCTTTAACAGGGAAACCCAATGAATGCAATGTAATCCAACAGCAGATTCCACTCAGCACACTGACAGTCCTGCCGAATCCATACACTGAGCTGGGTTGTAAGCCAGGGTTTAGCAGGTGCTGTCCAGTACATCAACAGTACTGCGAGTCTCTATCTGTGGTATCCATATACACAGTCACAATGTCAGTCTCACTGATCAGCCACTGAGCACAGTTCCTTTCACGTGGACTCACTAGTCCTGTTGTCTCTTTACACTCTGTTTGTCTCTGGACCAAGATACAGCTTAGCTGTACAGAAAAATCTCCACACCAGTTCAATACAACACTTGCCAAGATGGCTGCTGCTCTCTGTCTCGTCACTTCCTGCTTCTCTGCTCACACTCTGTCTGCAGAACAGGCAGGCTGACATAAAAGGGGGGGGTCTCACTCCAGCATCATGTCACAATTACAATGGCTGCTGTCTTAAAGGAACAGAATCACAGAAATACATTCAACATTAACAGTTTATACAGACAAATGAAGCTTAAGACAACATTGGCTGTCTCACATATTCCCCCCCACTTTAAGATTGGCAGTCCCTGCCTATGACTGTATATCCAGAGGGTTGTACTTTTATGCACAGGGTGGTAGTATACCGATGTATGGCAGGCCAAACAAACTCATCCTGCGCATACCGAACAGGGGGAATACCAGCATTTGGCCTAGTGGTCCGTCTGAGGACCGGTGGTATATTATGGTGTGCTGCAGCTATGGGCTGAGAAGGACCAGCGGATTCCGCACCAGAGGGGGCACAGGCCGGAGATACAGTAGTCACAGGTGGAACATCCCCAGGAGCAGGGATCGGCCAACAATCATCCTCCTCGTCGGAGGCCCATTCCGCACCTCCATTCTCTGACTGTGGGAGCTCATTCACATTGGCAGGCCCATCGTGATTTGTCCCTTCAGAATGACACAGGCGCAACATATTTCGGTGAAGTACTCGAACACAATCAGTTCCTTCTTTCTGGACCTGGTACACTGGCCCATTCGCATACTTGCGGCCAACAACACGATACGAAAAAAGCCTCCCATCTGCTTTCCAATTTCCCTTGGGGTTTCTTGACACGAACTAGCACCAGGTCGCCTGGTTGCAATGGTGCTTCTTGCACTGGGGTCTTATCAGGATGGGGATGTTCTTGCAGGCGCTGCCGCACCAATCGATGGATCGTCTCAAGTCTCTGCCGGTGCGCCCGCACCCAAGAGGTTGGATCCCTCGGAGGGAACCCATCCACATCATCCAACTGTAATTCTCCTATACTTCGCCCAGACCGCCCAAAGAGAAGTGTATAAGGAGAGTACCCCGTTGTAGAATGGACCTGATTGTTATAGGCCCACACCATTTCAGACAAGAACTGAGGCCACTGTAACTTCTTGTCTTCCTCCAGAGTCCGCAGCATCTGTAGCAGAGTTCTGTTGAATCTTTCACAGGCCCCATTTCCCTGAGGGTGGTATGGAGTCGTGTGCGACTTCTTTATCCCGTAGATACGTTGAACTTCTTTCATTACGTGTCCCTCAAAGCAGGCGCCCTGGTCGGAGTGGATGCGTTGGGGGCACCCATATACTCGAATGAAATCTTGGCACAGAGCACGAGCTGCTGACTCAGCTGTCTGGTCCTTGGTGGCGGTTACCACCGCAAATTTGGTGAAGTGATCCACCATTACGAGGCAATACTGATGTCCGCTATTGGATGGGCCCACCATTAGATAGTCTATCATGACGATTTCTAAAGGTTCCTGGGTCACGATGGTTTGCAGGGGAGCTCTCTGTTCTATTGCCTTATGGATCTCACAAGTTCGACAGCTGCGGCATACTTCTTCGACCATTTGACGAAGACCAGGGCAGTAAATCAGTCGCTGTAACCAACGAAAGGTCTTCTCATGACCAAAATGTCCATTCTTATTATGAGCCTCAACTGCCAAGGAGCGAGCCAGTTCACTAGGCACCACAATTTGGTATCGAATGTCGATCTCAGAAGGTAAATAGACCTTTCGGCATAGCACTCCATTTTTCATCTCCAACTTTTCCCACTGACTCAGAACAGATAATATCTCACGTGTCAGTCGTTCTCTTTCCTCTCTACAGGGCTTCGGCCTTTCTCAACACACTTGATCATCTGTGCCAGCCCCTCATGGGTCTGTTGTATCTGTGCCCATTCCTGTCGTGAGGGACCAAAGAAAGGAGCCGTTTCAGTCCCCTCCATCTCAAACTGATTAGCAGCGGCCAAGGCCTGTGAAAATCTGCTGAAGTCGGGCACCTCCACATGCTCCAACTCATGATCCACGTCTACTGTGGGGGTCTGGGCGGTTACCCTAGAAAGCCCGTCAGCATTCTGGTTCTCTGTCTTGGACCGATACTTAATGCGGTAATTGAACTTAGTCATTCGGGCTATCCACCTCTGCTCTAACGCCCCGAGCTTGGCATTTTCCAGGTGAGCTAGTGGGTTGTTGTCAGTCAGTACTAAAACTTCAGCACCGGTCAAATATTCAGAGAATTTCTGGTCATGGCCCATACCAGTGCCAACAGCTCCAACTTAAATGAACTATAATTCTCGGGGTTTCTTTCAGAATCTCTCAAAGACCGGCTGCCGTACGCTATGACCCTCTCCTGGCCATCCTGAAGCTGGGAAAGCACTGCTCCAAGACCATACAGGCTTGCATCCGTATACAGCTGGAACGGCAAGTGGTAATCAGCATATGCCAAGATTGGGGCTGTTGTCAGTGCATCCTTTAATGCCTGGAAGGCTTGTTCCTGTTCAAGTCCCCACTTCACGGACCGGTTCTTTGGACCACCGGATGTGCCTCGTAGGAGAGCATTAAGTGGTGCTGCTACCTTGGCGAAATCCTTAATAAACCGTCGATAGTAACCGGCTACTCCAAGGAACGCCCTCACTTCTCGGGGTAGTCGGTATTGGCCAATCTTGAACAGCCGCTATCTTGTCTCTTGATGGTCTCACCCCTTCTCCTGATACGCGGTGACCCAAGTAATCAATTTCACATTGGAACAACACGACATTTACTGGGTTTCAATTTGAGCCCATGTTCCCGCAATCTTCGAAATACTTGCCCCAACTGGTGGAGATGGTCTTCAAAGGTCGCAGAATACACTATAATGTCATCCAAGTAGATGAGGGTGAACTCAAAGTTGAAGTCACCGAGACATTTTCTCCATCAACCGCTGAAACGTTCCGGGTGCATTTGTCAACCCGAAGGGCATCCGGTTAAATTCGTATAGTCCCATGGGCAAGATGAATGCCGTCTTCTCCTTGTCTTTTGTGGCCATCGGCACCTGCCAATACCCACTAGCCAGATCTAGTGAGGAGGAGTACCGGGCTCTCCCCAGCGCTGAGAGGGACTCCTCAATCCGTGGCAAGGGGTAGGAATCTCGTACGGTGCAAGCGTTTAACTTCCGATAGTCTACGCAAAATCGGATGGACCCATCTTTTTTTCTTACTAACACCACAGGAGCTGCCCAGGGACTCTGGCTTTCTTGGATGATCCCACCCTGTAGCATCTTAGCTAGCAGTTCTTTTACTCCCTGATACAACTGTGGAGGAATTTGTCGGTAGCGCTCTCTAATTGGAGGGGTGTCTCCTGTGGGAATCTCATGGTAGATCCCTGTGGTACATCCAAAATCTTCAGCATACCGTGAAAAGGCGGCTCGGTTCTCCCACAACAGTTCATCTACCTTCTGCACCCATTCCAGAGAACATGAACTTGCATCCATCTTCATCTGTTCTCGAATTGCACGGCCATTCCATTCAGAGGTGGGTTCCTCATCTTCTCCCATGGACACAGTTACGGTCCACTCATCCCTTTCAGTCGGCTTCAGCTGCATTGGAGTTACTTTCCTTACTTCCTCCGGAGTCACATAGATGTTAGCCAGCAGCCTCCCTGGGGTCAGGTCCACACTCTGGTCCTGAGTGTTTACACAGCGAAGTGGTACTCTTCCATTGCGAACTATTGCCAAGGAACGGGCCACTAGCGGATCAACACCTCCTTCGGCTGCCTGCAGTGGTTCTACCAACACAGCTATGCCCTCTAGTTTCCGACAGGTGCCTATGGGCATGGACACTATTGTCTCCCGACTGGGTGGCAGTGTAACTTTTGTATGCAAAGGAACTGAAATTCGAGCCAGAGGACGCTGTGCATCTGAACTTTTCTGTAAGCCACATGTCCGGATCAGGCCGCTGAAAGCTGTTTGAGTAGGGCCGATGGGTGGTGGTTTCTTTCCAATAACCGCGTGACCTTTCTTTTCAAAGAGGATCTGACTAATTCTTTTAACACATTCATCCCCAAAATGACAGGGACCTTTACTTCATGTGACTCCTGTACCACCACAATGCCTTTCCTACCTAGATCTTGAGCCACATACCCGGACATTCATCCGCCGCCCTCCCACGACCGGAACTGGTAACTGGTTAGCTGCGACCACTCGTACGAATGTATGGGGATCATATTTCACATGTTGCCGGAGAAGTGCACGTTCATAACAGTCTCTACTCAAGGTCGTTACTTGGGAACCCGTGCCAATCATCCCGGTAAGCACCGAATACCCTCCATTTCCACCTGTACTGACTGGACTTGGCAGCGATCAGGTCATCAATAGGGCATTCTCCCCACATAGTTTCCTTGTCAGTCTCCCCTACCACACGCCCTACAGCAGCAGGGGACTTCAGTTTAACGGCGGTCTCTCATAAGTTTGTCGCTGCTCTGGACATCTAGCAGCAACGTGGCCCATCCGTCCACACTCCCAGCAGCGTATCTCCCGTCGTTCTGGCCATCTGTTTGGGCCCCTTCGGTAATCCCCTTCGATTTCTCCTGAGCACTGCATTAACTGATTTGGACCCCTTCGGTAGGTCCTATCCTCACCCCTCCAGCGGGGTGGTGTGGGTGATTCTGACTTGCTGGGTATGGACGGCTCACCCTTTCATCTCCAGTCTTCTGGAAGTCTGCAATTTTCATAGAATGTTCATCACAACGGGTGTGCAAGTGTTCCATTTGCTCTTGCAGTTTCTGCATTACTGTGAGAATTTCTTTAACCGTCCCCCTTTTCTACTGTCTCTGAGCCAGAACTAGCCCCCTGTGACAAAGTAACTCCAACTGCGGTCTGGGGCTTCGGGGAACATACTATTGGCACGGGAGATGGCCTCTACCTGTACATCATGGAATTTAGCATCAGTCTCTCGTCGTATAAAATCCTGCATAGTCACAGTTAAACTGCCGTCACGTATCCCCAGGACAAACTGGTCACGGAGAGTCCGATCAGGGTTACAGAAGGCTGGCGAGCCCCCTCTTTCCTTCACTTGAATATCTCGGAGCAGTTCTTGTAGGGCATTTGCATATTGGGGAAGGCTTTCATTCTCCTGTTGTACCCTCTGGAAGAACCGAGCCTGCAGAGACCCCAGCAATGCAGTTTCTCCATAAATGGTTTCTAGAATCTGGACTACTTGCTCAAATGTCTGCCTTTGTTCAAATGGCCTCAATATCACCGTGGTCTTAGCATCCCCTTGTAATGTCAATATTGCTAGCTCTACTAGTACTTCTGGTGCGGTCTGGTACATTCGCTGTATCATTCGTATCTGTTCCACCCACATACTCACTGACATATTATTGCCATCAAATTTAGCTAACTGACTTATTATAGCCCCTGCTGGCATTCTTCCTCCAGCACCATTCTCCCCTAACGGGTGCGTCACCGTCCATTCTGGTAAGCGGATCCTGCCGACTACACCAATTTGTGAACCGAGAGCAAGGCAGGTGGTTTGGACTCCGCAACCAGAAATGAACGCACACGCGGTAGTTCAAGAAAAGAATATATATTTACTATAAGTTAATAAAGGCTATTTGAAGGTAAAATGACAGGGATAAAGACAAGCAAAATATACAATATAGCATGAACAATTTCAAGGCAAATTCTGCAATGGTTTCTACTTTTACTCTGTCCACTTCTGCAGTATGGACACTGAATGAACAATATACTCAAAACTTATCCCTAACTGACCCTGACATCACATTTGGGTGCACCCCCTTTTCCCCAGTGGTCCAGGTGGACCGCTTACAGTCCGTAGAAGCGCGCGGTGGGGCCCAAAGTCGGTCCTTTCTTTTATAGTGAGCGTCCTCTCCTCACTGTTATCAGGATCTTGGGAGAAATGAAGTCCTCTTTAACAGGGAAACCCAATGAATGCAATGTAATCCAACAGCAGATTCCACTCAGCACACTGACAGTCCTGCCGAATCCATACACTGAGCTGGGTTGTAAGCCGGGGTTTAGCAGGTGCTGTCCAGTACATCAACAGTACTG
>CAMRHE010002183.1:0-10644 GCA_947044405.1 Leptodactylus fallax | reverse complement strand
TGGAGTATAATACAGGATGTAACTCAGGATCAGTACAGGATAAGTAATGTAATGTATGTACACAGTGACTGTACCAGCAGAATAGTGAGCGCAGCTCTGGAGTATAATACAGGATGTAACTCAGGATCAGTACAGGATAAGTAATGTAATGTATGTACACAGTGACTGTACCAGCAGAATAGTGAGCGCAGCTCTGGAGTATAATACAGGATGTAACTCAGGATCAGTACAGGATAAGTAATGTAATGTATGTACACAGTGACTGTACCAGCAGAATAGTGAGCGCAGCTCTGGAGTATAATACAGGATGTAACTCAGGATCAGTACAGGATAAGTAATGTAATGTATGTGACTGTACCAGCAGAATAGTGAGCACAGCTCTGGAGTATAATACAGGATGTAACTCAGGATCAGTACAGGATAAGTAATGTAATGTATGTACACAGTGACTGTACCAGCAGAATAGTGAGCGCAGCTCTGGAGTATAATACAGGATGTAACTCAGGATCAGTACAGGATAAGTAATGTAATGTATGTACACAGTGACTGTACCAGCAGAATAGTGAGCGCAGCTCTGGAGTATAATACAGGATGTAACTCAGGATCAGTAGAGGATAAGTAATGTAATGTATGTACACAGTGACTGCACCAGCAGAATAGTGAGTGCAGCTCTGGAGTATAATACAGGATGTAACTCAGGATCAGTACAGGATAAGTAATGTAATGTATGTACACAGTGACTGTACCAGCAGAATAGTGAGTGCAGCTCTGGAGTATAATACAGGATGTAACTCAGGATCAGTACAGGATAAGTAATGTAATGTATGTACACAGTGACTGTACCAGCAGAATAGTGAGCGCAGCTCTGGAGTATAATACAGGATGTAACTCAGGATCAGTACAGGATAAGTAATGTAATGTATGTACACAGTGACTGTACCAGCAGAATAGTGAGCGCAGCTCTGGAGTATAATACAGGATGTAACTCAGGATCAGTACAGGATAAGTAATGTAATGTATGTGACTGTACCAGCAGAATAGTGAGCACAGCTCTGGAGTATAATACAGGATGTAACTCAGGATCAGTACAGGATAAGTAATGTAATGTATGTACACAGTGACTGTACCAGCAGAATAGTGAGTGCAGCTCTGGAGTATAATACAGGATGTAACTCAGGATCAGTACAGGATAAGTAATGTAATGTATGTACACAGTGACTGTACCAGCAGAATAGTGAGCGCAGCTCTGGAGTATAATACAGGATATAACTCAGGATCAGTACAGGATAAGTAATGTAATGTATGTACACAGTGACTGCGCCAGCAGAATAGTGAGTGCAGCTCTGGAGTATAATACAGGATGTAACTCAGGATCAGTACAGGATAAGTAATGTAATGTATGTACACAGTGACTGCACCAGCAGAATAGTGAGCGCAGCTCTGGAGTATAATACAGGATGTAACTCAGGATCAGTACAGGATAAGTAATGTAATGTATGTACACAGTGACTGCACCAGCAGAATAGTGAGTGCAGCTCTGGAGTATAATACAGGATGTAACTCAGGATCAGTACAGGATAAGTAATGTATGTACACAGTGACTGCACCAGCAGAATAGTGAGTGCAGCTCTGGGGTATAATACAGGATGTAACTCAGGATAAGTAATGTAATGTATGTACACAGTGACTGTACCAGCAGAATAGTGAGCGCAGCTCTGGAGTATAATACAGGATGTAACTCAGGATCAGTACAGGATAAGTAATGTAATGTATGTACACAGTGACTGTACCAGCAGAATAGTGAGCGCAGCTCTGTAGTATAATACAGGATGTAACTCAGGATCAGTACAGGATAAGTAATGTAATGTATGTACACAGTGACTGTACCAGCAGAATAGTGAGCGCAGCTCTGGAGTATAATACAGGATGTAACTCAGGATCAGTACAGGATAAGTAATGTAATGTATGTACACAGTGACTGCACCAGCAGAATAGTGAGCGCAGTTCTGCAGTATAATACAGGATGTAACTCAGGATCAGTACAGGATAAGTAATGTAATGTATGTACACAGTGACTGCACCAGCAGAATAGTGAGCGCAGCTCTGGAGTATAATACAGGATGTAACTCAGGATCAGTACAGGATAAGTAATGTAATGTATGTACACAGTGACTGCACCAGCAGAATAGTGAGCGCAGCTCTGGAGTATAATACAGTACAGGATGTAACTCAGGATCAGTACAGGATAAGTAATGTAATGTATGTACACAGTGACTGTACCAGCAGAATAGTGAGCGCAGCTCTGGAGTATAATACAGGATGTAACTCAGGATCAGTACAGGATAAGTAATGTATGTACACAGTGACTGTACCAGCAGAATAGTGAGCGCAGCTCTGGAGTATAATACAGGATGTAACTCAGGATCAGTACAGGATAAGTAATGTAATGTATGTACACAGTGACTGTACCAGCAGAATAGTGAGCGCAGCTCTGGAGTATAATACAGGATGTAACTCAGGATCAGTAGAGGATAAGTAATGTAATGTATGTACACAGTGACTGCACCAGCAGAATAGTGAGTGCAGCTCTGGAGTATAATACAGGATGTAACTCAGGATCAGTACAGGATAAGTAATGTAATGTATGTACACAGTGACTGTACCAGCAGAATAGTGAGTGCAGCTCTGGAGTATAATACAGGATGTAACTCAGGATCAGTACAGGATAAGTAATGTAATGTATGTACACAGTGACTGTACCAGCAGAATAGTGAGCGCAGCTCTGGAGTATAATACAGGATGTAACTCAGGATCAGTACAGGATAAGTAATGTAATGTATGTACACAGTGACTGTACCAGCAGAATAGTGAGTGCAGCTCTGGAGTATAATACAGGATGTAACTCAGGATCAGTACAGGATAAGTAATGTAATGTATGTACACAGTGACTGCACCAGCAGAATAGTGAGCGCAGCTCTGGAGTATAATACAGGATGTAACTCAGGATCAGTACAGGATAAGTAATGTAATGTATGTACACAGTGACTGTACCAGCAGAATAGTGAGCGCAGCTCTGGAGTATAATACAGGATGTAACTCAGGATCAGTACAGGATAAGTAATGTATGTACACAGTGACTGCACCAGCAGAATAGTGAGTGCAGCTCTGGAGTATAATACAGGATGTAACTCAGGATCAGTACAGGATAAGTAATGTAATGTATGTACACAGTGACTGCACCAGCAGAATAGTGAGCGCAGCTCTGGAGTATAATACAGGATGTAACTCAGGATCAGTACAGGATAAGTAATGTAATGTATGTACACAGTGACTGCACCAGCAGAATAGTGAGTGCAGCTCTGGAGTATAATACAGGATGTAACTCAGGATCAGTACAGGATAAGTAATGTAATGTATGTACACAGTGACTGTACCAGCAGAATAGTGAGCGCAGCTCTGGAGTATAATACAGGATATAACTCAGGATCAGTACAGGATAAGTAATGTAATGTATGTACACAGTGACTGCACCAGCAGAATAGTGAGTGCAGCTCTGGAGTATAATACAGGATGTAACTCAGGATCAGTACAGGATAAGTAATGTAATGTATGTACACAGTGACTGTACCAGCAGAATAGTGAGCGCAGCTCTGGAGTATAATACAGGATGTAACTCAGGATCAGTACAGGATAAGTAATGTAATGTATGTACACAGTGACTGTACCAGCAGAATAGTGAGCGCAGCTCTGGAGTATAATACAGGATGTAACTCAGGATCAGTACAGGATAAGTAATGTAATGTATGTACACAGTGACTGTACCAGCAGAATAGTGAGCGCAGCTCTGGAGTATAATACAGGATGTAACTCAGGATCAGTACAGGATAAGTAATGTAATGTATGTGACTGTACCAGCAGAATAGTGAGCACAGCTCTGGAGTATAATACAGGATGTAACTCAGGATCAGTACAGGATAAGTAATGTAATGTATGTACACAGTGACTGTACCAGCAGAATAGTGAGTGCAGCTCTGGAGTATAATACAGGATGTAACTCAGGATCAGTACAGGATAAGTAATGTAATGTATGTACACAGTGACTGTACCAGCAGAATAGTGAGCGCAGCTCTGGAGTATAATACAGGATATAACTCAGGATCAGTACAGGATAAGTAATGTAATGTATGTACACAGTGACTGCGCCAGCAGAATAGTGAGTGCAGCTCTGGAGTATAATACAGGATGTAACTCAGGATCAGTACAGGATAAGTAATGTAATGTATGTACACAGTGACTGCACCAGCAGAATAGTGAGTGCAGCTCTGGAGTATAATACAGGATGTAACTCAGGATCAGTACAGGATAAGTAATGTAATGTATGTACACAGTGACTGTACCAGCAGAATAGTGAGCGCAGCTCTGGAGTATAATACAGGATGTAACTCAGGATCAGTACAGGATAAGTAATGTAATGTATGTACACAGTGACTGTACCAGCAGAATAGTGAGCGCAGCTCTGGAGTATAATACAGGATGTAACTCAGGATCAGTACAGGATAAGTAATGTAATGTATGTACACAGTGACTGTACCAGCAGAATAGTGAGCGCAGCTCTGGAGTATAATACAGGATGTAACTCAGGATCAGTACAGGATAAGTAATGTAATGTATGTACACAGTGACTGTACCAGCAGAATAGTGAGCGCAGCTCTGGAGTATAATACAGGATGTAACTCAGGATCAGTAATGTAATGTATGTACACAGTGACTGTACCAGCAGAATAGTGAGCGCAGCTCTGGAGTATAATACAGGATGTAACTCAGGATCAGTACAGGATAAGTAATGTAATGTATGTACACAGTGACTGCACCAGCAGAATAGTGAGCGCAGCTCTGGAGTATAATACAGGATGTAACTCAGGATCAGTACAGGATAAGTAATGTAATGTATGTACACAGTGACTGCACCAGCAGAATAGTGAGTGCAGCTCTGGAGTATAATACAGGATGTAACTCAGGATCAGTACAGGATAAGTAATGTATGTACACAGTGACTGCACCAGCAGAATAGTGAGTGCAGCTCTGGGGTATAATACAGGATGTAACTCAGGATAAGTAATGTAATGTATGTACACAGTGACTGTACCAGCAGAATAGTGAGCGCAGCTCTGGAGTATAATACAGGATGTAACTCAGGATCAGTACAGGATAAGTAATGTAATGTATGTACACAGTGACTGTACCAGCAGAATAGTGAGCGCAGCTCTGTAGTATAATACAGGATGTAACTCAGGATCAGTACAGGATAAGTAATGTAATGTATGTACACAGTGACTGTACCAGCAGAATAGTGAGCGCAGCTCTGGAGTATAATACAGGATGTAACTCAGGATCAGTACAGGATAAGTAATGTAATGTATGTACACAGTGACTGCACCAGCAGAATAGTGAGCGCAGTTCTGCAGTATAATACAGGATGTAACTCAGGATCAGTACAGGATAAGTAATGTAATGTATGTACACAGTGACTGCACCAGCAGAATAGTGAGCGCAGCTCTGGAGTATAATACAGGATGTAACTCAGGATCAGTACAGGATAAGTAATGTAATGTATGTACACAGTGACTGCACCAGCAGAATAGTGAGCGCAGCTCTGGAGTATAATACAGTACAGGATGTAACTCAGGATCAGTACAGGATAAGTAATGTAATGTATGTACACAGTGACTGTACCAGCAGAATAGTGAGCGCAGCTCTGGAGTATAATACAGGATGTAACTCAGGATCAGTACAGGATAAGTAATGTATGTACACAGTGACTGTACCAGCAGAATAGTGAGCGCAGCTCTGGAGTATAATACAGGATGTAACTCAGGATCAGTACAGGATAAGTAATGTAATGTATGTACACAGTGACTGTACCAGCAGAATAGTGAGCGCAGCTCTGGAGTATAATACAGGATGTAACTCAGGATCAGTAGAGGATAAGTAATGTAATGTATGTACACAGTGACTGCACCAGCAGAATAGTGAGTGCAGCTCTGGAGTATAATACAGGATGTAACTCCGGATCAGTACAGGATAAGTAATGTAATGTATGTACACAGTGACTGTACCAGCAGAATAGTGAGTGCAGCTCTGGAGTATAATACAGGATGTAACTCAGGATCAGTACAGGATAAGTAATGTAATGTATGTACACAGTGACTGTACCAGCAGAATAGTGAGCGCAGCTCTGGAGTATAATACAGGATGTAACTCAGGATCAGTACAGGATAAGTAATGTAATGTATGTACACAGTGACTGTATCAGCAGAATAGTGAGCGCAGCTCTGGAGTGTTATACAGACTTTTCTCATTTGAATCTACACTTATACACCTGTCCTGTCACATTTGCTTACACTCGGGTGAGGTTACACCTGACTGGACATTCTCCACATAGAATTAAACTGTAACATGCTGGAAAATGTTCAAAAGTGGAGTTCTCCTTTAAGATACAGTATTTTCAAGCCATACAGAAGTTAATGTTTCCAGTCCCTTGTGTTCACACTCCTTAATGATTGATGTATGTTTTAGATCTCGGGGGGTACGAGCTCCGCTTCTTGTCTACTTTCAGGCCATTTGCCTTGTCAGGAGCCTCAGACAATGAAGACTTAATAACAGTAATTTTTTCTTTATGACGAGGTGTCGGTATATACTGCAGGCATTATGTGCCTATCATTCACTTCATTGTCGGATGTGAAAATTAACGTATACAGAGACAAGAAGAGCCGCGACATCCGTAAGTGAAAGTCACCGCCAATTCTCTGTTTGCTTTGCCAACGACTGTGGGAATCAATGACCGTCATTACATAATAAAGACAACACCCCGAAAATACAAGGAGACGGGGGCGGAAATCTACGTGCCGGCAGCTTATTGAGCTGGATACATGATTATTTGGTATATCGCATTAAAGAGACAATACCCAAAAAGTTCTATTTGCCTTTAGTGTCTCTGTATTCGGAGCGCCATCACTTTTTTGATTTTTCCATGGACTAAGCTGTGTAAGGGCTTGTTTTTTGCGGGGTGAACTGTAGTTTTCATTGGTACCTGTTATTTTGGGAGGCAGGATAAACAAAAAGTTCAGTTCCAAAACATGATAGCATTCTGCATCCAGGATATACAGTTGGATTATTTTCTATAGTACAGGTTGCTACACTTATTTAGGGCAGGATATTATACCTGCCTGTCAGTATTCTGCTGACAGGCAGTATAATAGGATTCTATACGTGACAGACCTGGAGACGATTGTTAGGGCTACGGATTCCACAGCAACCCATAGGCACCATGTAATCATATTACCAGGGGCGGGCGCTGGAGTCCCAGAAATAATCCCCTCCTCAATGTCAAGGTCACTATTGACAGACATGGCAGGGGGTTATATACACAAGACAGGAGTCAGAAAAATAACACTAAAGGGGTAACTGGGAGAACTGGTCTGTAGACTGGAGGAGGGCGGGGTTATTGGTCACGTATGGTTGATTGCATTATATAAAGACTCCTATGTGTCTTAAAGGCACACTAACCCCAGAAATTCACAACAACAAAAAATCCATACCCCCCTCCCCATTGTCCTATGTGTGGCTATAATACAGCTGTCTGCAGCAGGAGCCTCTCCCCTCTGACATGTCTACGGCAGGGGAACATCACTAAACCCGCCTCCTTAGACAGGCCCTGCCCCTCACTCTACAGAGCATTGTCTAGAGTACTGAATATAGTTACATCCAAGCCCAGTACATAGCTAGTCCTGTTCTCAGCTGAGCTCACAGAGCATTGTCTAGACTGGATACAATTGTCTCCACCTCTCAGATGAGAGCAGGACTAGCTATGTACAGGGTTTGGATATAACTATATTCAGCCTAGACAATGCTCTGTGAGCTAAACACATCAGCAACAGCTGCACAAGTCTCTCTGCTGGTTTGCTACAATGTATCAGTCTGCAGTCCAGGCTGTTGTGCTCACAGAGCATTGTCTAGACTGGATACAACTGTATCAGCTGAGAGCAGGACTAGCTATGTAGAGGGTTACTACCTCTGACCAAGAGGGTTCTCAGTCACTGACAGCAAGCAGAGGTCTGGAAAATAGGGAAGAATTGGAACATAAAGTTGTAGAATGTGAAAAAGCTTTCTTTACATAAAACTGGAAAACCCCTTTAAGTCTTCTTGTGGCCCCTGGGAGCGGAGAGATGCTGAGCCCCTGAGATACTAATGGGTGGTCCTGTTGCCATAGTCTGGGTGGAGTGACACTTATTACAGGTAATGGGATTTCCAGACGTCCCCATTGACATGTAATTGCCCGTAATCGCTATCATCATTAACTCCTTCACTCCCACACCCGGGGTATTTATGGAGATTATAACACGCAGGACGCGGAGTTCATGGCTGTGGATTACCCAGAAGTTCCCGGCTATAATTATGGCCATTACTAATGAGGGTTATGTAATAGACTGGCAGAGACCCCTCCCGTAGAGCGACTGTCTGAACATGTCTGACATTTCTCCTGACTCATCGCAGTGACCTAAAATTACTAATATTTGCCTTACTGAACAGCGTAACGTTGCCTATTGTGCAATGTGCAGGGGGGCTACATGTACCCCGAATACAGGCAGTGCAGAAAGGGTTAAATAAGTAATACGTATCAGCCGTCTGTACCGCCATATAGTTATTAGGGCATTGTAGATGTCATTGTTGTGAGGACTGAGTGTTATGGGGGGCACTGTGGCTGTCACTGTTATGGGGGCACTCTGGTTACACAGTATAATGTACTTATCTCTGATGCCTAACCCTCTCTACCCATATAACATTTCTCTTATGCTTTCTCCATGGCCGTCCATTGCGTTGTGACGTCTGATAGTGCGGCACTTGTTATATCCCACTGATGGCGGATTACTGGAATTGTAATAAGCTATTCCTGCCGGGATCTCCACAGACTTGTGTATTGTGTCATCCTGAGACTCCCAGTAATGGCCGCCATCCGTCCGCCAACATTTTTAGGGAAAGCCTCATCTTCCAGGACTCAATCCTATTTTCTAGGATCTGACGAGGCTTCAGAATTTAGGGTTTTCCAGACAGGGTCTCCTCTTCCATTAGGATTCCTCCTGTCACCTGTCCTGTGTTTAGAGGATCTCCCATAATCCCCGGCTGATCTCCCTAATCCTCCGCTTTGTGCTGAGTTGACGAATTTTAGGGTCAGAATATATTAAAAGGAAATCGCGAAAAACCCAAAAATATTCCCAGAAGCCTCTGTTGTGCCAGTATTGTTCTATAGCCTTCATTCCCCCGCAGTCATCTGGTCTGATGTAAGTAAATTCTGCAACTTTCTTATATACTTTGTGGCTCAATTCCTCACCATCTATATATACATAGATATAATATTGCTCAAAGCTGAAGATTTGTTACAGTTGTATCCAGTCTAGACACTGCTTGAACAGAGTCAGTCTATGTATGAATTGGTAATGTTCTGTTACCAATATTTTTCAGATATTTCCAGGAGGAACAACATAGGAACAATGCAAAGAATGTTGAATACGGATATTTACTAAAACTGACACGTGAGCAGAGAAAGCATCTATCTGCCTGCAGCTTGGAAGAGGGTTAAAAATGGGTCCACATGCTAAATATGACAGATGTCATGGAGGGGACTTGTGTGTCGTGTGTGATGTCACAACTATGCTACAACAGGAGACAAGCCCCGGGTCAAGAAATACCTTGTCATGGAGACATAACCCTGATACCAGCGGCAAGGCGCGAGTTATACATCGTGTACTAAAGAAAATGTCAAGAATTAGTACTGAAGCATTCCCCTAATATATAACATATTAGGATCAAAAGCCGAAACAAGACCTCTACCTATACCCAACACCGCTCCAGATAGCAGAGTCTACGGTCACCCCCAGGTATTCACCAGAGTCCTGCAAGGATGGATATGGCTGCTCAGGACCCTGGTTGTGCCTACAGAACAATGAGGGAAACTTATTAAGACTGCCGTTTCCTACACCAGTCTTAACAAAGGCCCCGAACATTAATAAGATTCCATGTACATGACCGAGTGCATTCTGAGCGACATCCGTGTTCATTCCAAGTGACATCTGAGTGCATTCTGAGTGACATCCGAGTTCATTCCAAGTGACATCCGAGTTCATTCCAAGTGACATCCGAGTTCATTCCCAGTGACATCCGAGTTCATTCCAAGTGACATCCGAGTTCATTCCAAGTGACCTCCGAGTTCATTCCCAGAGGAATCCGAGTGCA
Organism: Leptodactylus fallax; assembly: GCA_947044405.1. Lineage (NCBI taxonomy): Eukaryota > Metazoa > Chordata > Amphibia > Anura > Leptodactylidae > Leptodactylus > Leptodactylus fallax. The sequence continues at coordinate 354 of CAMRHE010002183.1, read as the reverse complement.
TTCCGAGTGACATCCGAGTTCATTCCAAGTGACATCCGAGTTCATTCCGAGTGACATCCGAGTTCATTCCAAGTGACATCCGAGTTTATTCCGAGTGACATCTGATTGCATTCCAATATGCATTCACGTCTATGGGGGCTTCCGATTCATTCTGTTCCGATGACACAGATAATATTCCAGATTTCTTGATTTTTAACAAAACTGAACAACTTGAGATTCATCTCAGGCGAACTAAAATGGCCGCCACGACCTGCATTGCAGTAAATTATTATACTCTAAGGACCCTTCAGATCCCAGAGTATAATAGGTGGAGGCCTATAAAAGCATTTATACTCGCCTTCTTTTACCTCTTTT
>CAMRHE010002182.1:0-10651 GCA_947044405.1 Leptodactylus fallax | reverse complement strand
GCGTAATACCTGAGCCCCAGCTGCTCTTAGCTGTCTCCCTTTCAGGCTCCACACAAAGACAAAAGACCTCTCTCTACCTCAGTGTGAGAGCCTCTTCAGCCCCACCCTTCACCTCCCCCAGCCAGCCCTCCTTCTCCCTCCTTTGCAGAATCCTCGGAGAGATGGGTACCTTCCTAGGTGCGGGGAGGGGTGGGTGAAGTTAAGGTCACCGGACCACTATCCCCCATCGCCATCTGGCCAGGGATAAAAACCAGTGAGGCATAGTGTCCAGCAGTGTAAACTCAACTTAAGCACCACATTCCAACAAGTGGGGGGAGGACTGACATGAGCAAGTAAAAACACACTTCCAAGAAAGATATAAAACTGAGGGTCGGTTCATCACACTGAGGATTTCTGCAGCTCCTCCACAGTGACCAGGGGCCTCTTGGCTGCTTCTCTGACCAGCGCTCTCCTTACTCAGCGATCTGTTAGTTTATAGGTGGACGGCCATGTCTTGGTAGGTTTGCAGTTGTAGAATACTTTTTCCATGTTTGGATGATGGATTGAGCAGCGCTCCTTGGGATGCTCCAAGCTTGGGATATGTTTCTATAACCTAACCCTGCTTTACACTTCTCCACAACTTTATCTCTGAGCTGTCTGGTGAGTTCCTTGGTCTTCCTGATGCTGTTTGGTCACTAGTGTTCTCTGTATTTATACTGAGACTACATTACACACAGCCGGACTCTATTAACTCATTAAGTGACTTCTGAAGGTAATTGTGTGCACTGGATTATATTTAGAGGTATCAGAGTACAGGGGGCTGAAGACTTCCGCACATCACACTTGTCAGATTTTTATTGGATTACAGATTTGATAACCTTGTATCATTTTCCTTCCACTTCACAATTATCTGATACTTTGTGTTGTTATCACTGAAAATCTCAAGAAAATACATTTAAATTTGTGGTTGTGACAAAATGTGGCAAAGGTCAAAGGGGTGTGAAGACTTTTACAAGGCACTGTGTGTATATACCTGTATCCCTTTCAAGTCTATGGGATCCCGCAGCACAACCCATAATCACTGAGTCAGGAAGTGAACAGGGTTACCAATAGCAACTGCACCGGCCATGATACATTGACATGGTGGCATTGTCTCCCCCTCCCCATACAAGGTGTGTACTTACCTTCTTGATGTCCTTATTGTAGGTGGGGTCGTCGGACATCTTGTGATATAGCAGCTCTATAATCTCCTTCAGCTCAAAGTTATCTCCTTTCCGCTTACACACGATGACGACTTTATCAAACAGGAAGAGATACCTGTGGGGGGAGGGGGCCAGTAATGACATCATCAGTAGAAATAGGGGGAGTGGCAGTGACATCATCAATGTATGCTGGGGGAGGGTCAGGCAGGTGACGGCTGTCACTGTCACTCACCTGTCCTGCTTTGTCTGATTTACTATCGATCGGACCTTTAGCTCGCCATCGATCTTTGGTCGCCCAAACTCTTCCAGATTCACCTGCTATAATGAGAGACGAGAACCCTGTGACCTCTGACCTTTAGGGGAGCCTTTATGGGGGTCACAGGGGTCACTCACCAGGTTTTCGATGGAGTTCTGGAAATCACTGATCTTCTTCAGCGTCTCTTTGTCCCTTTTCACCTCATTAATGTACATGGCCAAATCCTAAAGAGAAATTGGGAAATGGGGTCAGAGGTCAGCAGAGGGGATGATGGGAGATCTTGGCTGCCGCTGATCTGGTGGATCCAGCTGTGCAGGAATGTGCTGAGTGCGGCCGCCCTCAGATAGAGGAGGGGAGGGCGAGCGCGGCTCTTACTGGGGGTCACGGCTGGAATTACAGTCAAGTCACTTAACGCAGCTCCCAATGTTTCATTACAGAAGGACTATCAGCCGCTCACTGTCCTAGCTGCCAGGGAACACAATCCATCCTAGTCCTGTTCACAGAGCTGCACAACAACGCCCAGAACTCTCATGACCATGGCATTATTGGGGACAGTTTGTATCGCTGAGCCATGTGCCGCAGTCCCTACAAATTCACTGACCAGTCCTACACACAGCGCGCCGCAGCCCCTACAAACTCACTGATCAGCCCTCCATACTGCTTGCTGCAACCCCTGTAGACTCAGTGACCAGCTCTACACACAGCGCGCCCCAGCCCCTGTACACTCAGTGACCAGCCCTACACACAGCGCGCCGCAGCCCCTGTACACTCAGTGACCAGCCCTACACACAGCGTGCCGCAGCCCGTCACTCAGTGACAAGCCCTACACACAGCGCGCCGCAGCCCCTGTACACTCAGTGACCAGCCCTACACACAGCGCACCACAGCCCCTGTACACTCAGTGACCAGCCCTACACACAGCGCGCCGCAGCCCCTGTACACTCAGTGACCAGCCCTACACACAGCGCACCACAGCCCCTGTACACTCAGTGACCAGCCCTACACACAGCGCGCCGCAGCCCCTACAAACTCACTGATCAGCCCTCCATACTGCTTGCTGCAACCCCTGTAGACTCAGTGACCAGCTCTACACACAGCGCGCCGCAGCCCCTGTACACTCAGTGACCAGCCCTACACACAGCGCGCCGCAGCCCCTGTACACTCAGTGACCAGCCCTACACACAGCGTGCCGCAGCCCCTCTACACTCAGTGACCAGCCCTACACACAGCGCGCCGCAGCCCCTACAAACTCACTGACCAGCCCTACACACAGCGCGCCGCAGCCCGTCACTCAGTGACAAGCCCTACACACAGCGCGCCGCAGCCCCTGTACACTCAGTGACCAGCCCTACACACAGCGCACCACAGCCCCTGTACACTCAGTGACCAGCCCTACACACAGCGCGCCGCAGCCCCTACAAACTCACTGACCAGCCCTACACACAGAGCGCCGCAGCCCGTCACTCAGTGACCAGCCCTACACACAGCGCGCCGCAGCCCCTGTACACTCAGTGACCAGCCCTACACACAGCGCGCCGCAGCCCATGTACACTCAGTGACCAGTCCTATACACAGCGCACCACAGCCCCTGTAGAATCAGTGACCAGCCCTATACACAGCGCACTGCAGCCCCTCTACACTCAGTAACCAGCCCTACACACAGCACGCCGCAGCCCCTACAAACTCACTGACCAGCCCTACACACAGAGCGCCGCAACCCGTCACTCAGTGACCAGCCCTACACACAGCGCGCCGCAGCCCCTGTACACTCAGTAACCAGCCCTACACACAGCGCGCCGCAGCCCCTGTACACTCAGTGACCAGCCCTACACACAGCGCACCACAGCCCCTGTACACTCACTGACCAGCCCTACACACAGCGCGCCGCAGCCCCTGTACACTCAGTGACCAGCCCTACACACAGCGCGCCACAGCCCCTGTACACTCAGTGACCAGCCCTACACACAGCGCGCCGCAGCCCCTACAAACTCACTGACCAGCCCTCCATACTGCTTGCTGCAACCCCTGTACACTCAGTGACCAGCCCTACACACAGCGCGCCGCAGTCCCTACAAACTCACTGACCAGCCCTACACACAGCGCGCCGCAGTCCCTGTACACTCAGTGACCAGCCCTGTACACTCAGTGACCAGCCCTACACACAGCGCGCCGCAGCCCCTGTACACTGAGTGACCAGCCCTACACACAGCGCGCCGCAGCCCCTGTACACTGAGTGACCAGCCCTACAAACAGCACCGCAGCCCCTGTACACTCAGTGACCAGCCCTACACACAGCGCGCCGCAGCCCCTGTACACTCAGTGACCAGCCCTACACACAGCACCGGAGCTCCTGTACACTCAGTGACCAGCCCTACACACAGCGCACCACAGCCCCTGTAGACTCAGTGACCAGCCCTACACACAGCGCGCCGCAGCCCCTGTACACTCAGTGACCAGCCCTACACACAGCGCGCCGCAGCCCCTGTACACTCAGTGACCAGCCCTACACACAGCACCGGAGCTCCTGTACACTCAGTGACCAGCCCTACACACAGCTGCTGCAGCCCCTGTACACTCAGTGACCAGCCCTGTACACTCAGTGACCAGCCCTACACACAGCGCGCCGCAGCCCCTGTACACTCAGTGATCAGCCCTACACACAGCGCGCCGCAGCCCCTGTAGACTCAGTGACCAGCCCTACACACAGCGCGCCGCAGCCCCTGTACACTCAGTGACCAGCCCTACACACAGCGCGCCGCAGCCCCTGTACACTCAGTGACCAGCCCTACACACAGCGCGCCGCAGCCCCTGTAGACTCACTGACCAGCCCTACAAACAGCGCACCGCAGCCCCTGTACACTCAGTGACCAGCCCTACACACAGCGCGCCGCAGCCCCTGTACACTCAGTGACCAGCCCTACACACAGCGCGCCGCAGCCCCTGTAGACTCAGTGACCAGCCCTACACACAGCGCGCCGCAGCCCCTGTAGACTCAGTGACCAGCCCTACACACAGCGTGCCGCAGCCCCTGTACACTCAGTGACCAGCCCTACACACAGCGCGCCACAGCCCCTGTACACTCAGTGACCAGCCCTACACACAGCGCGCCGCAGCCCCTGTACACTCAGTAACCAGCCCTACACACAGCGCGCCGCAGCCCCTCTACACTGAGTGACCAGCCCTACACACAGCGCGCCGCAGCCCCTGTACACTGAGTGACCAGCTCTACACACAGCGCGCCGCAGCCCCTGTACACTCAGTGACCAGCCCTACACACAGCGCACCACAGCCCCTGTACACTCAGTGACCAGCCCTACACACAGCGCACCGCAGCCCCTGTAGACTCAGTGACTAGCCCTACACACAGCGCGCCGCAGCCCCTGTAGACTCAGTGACTAGCCCTACACACAGCGTGCCGCAGCCCCTGTAGACTCAGTGACCAGCCCTACACACAGCGCACCGCAGCCCCTGTAGACTCAGTGACCAGCCCTACACACAGTGTGCCACAGCCCCTGTACACTCAGTGACCAGCCCTACACACAGCGCGCCGCAGCCCCTGTACACTGAGTGACCAGCCATACACACAGCGTGCTGCAGCCCCTGTACACTCAGTGACCAGCTCTACACACAGCACCGCAGCCCCTGTACACTCAGTGACCAGCCCTACACACAGCGCGCCGCAGCCCCTGTACACTGAGTGAACAGCCCTACACACAGCGCACCACAGCCCCTGTACACTCACTGACCAGCCCTACACACAGCGCGCCGCAGCCCCTGTACACTCAGTGACCAGCTCTACACACAGCACCGCAGCCCCTGTACACTCAGTGACCAGCCCTACACACAGCGCGCCCAACCCCCGTGAACACTGAGTGACCAGCCCTACAGACAGCGTGCCGCAGCCCCTCTACACTCAGTAACCAGCCCTACACACAGCGCACCACAGCCCCTGTAGACTCAGTGACCAGCCCTACACACAGCGCGCCGCAGCCCCTGTACACTCAGTGACCAGCCCTACACACAGCGCGCCGCAGCCCCTACAAACAGCGCGCCGCAGCCCCTACAAACAGCGCGCCGCAGCCCCTACAAACTCACTGACCAGCCCTACATACTGCTTGCTGCAACCCCTGTAGACTCAGTAACCATCCCTATACACAGCGCACCACAGCCCCTGTACACTGAGTGACCAGCCCTACACACAGCGCACCGCAGCCCCTGTACACTGAGTGACCAGCCCTACACACAGCGCGCCGCAGCCCCTGTACACTGAGTGACCAGCTCTACACACAGCACCGCAGCCCCTGTACACTCAGTGACCAGCTCTACACACAGCGCGCCGCAGCCCCTGTACACTCAGTGACCAGCCCTACACACAGCGCGCCACAGCCCCTGTACACTCAGTGACCAGCCCTACACACAGAGCACCACAGCCCCTGTACACTCAGTGACCAGCTCTACACACAGCACCGCAGCCCCTGTACACTCAGTGACCAGCCCTGTACACTCAGTGACCAGCCCTACACACAGCGCGCCGCAGCCCCTGTACACTCAGTGACCAGCCCTGTACACTCAGTGACCAGCCCTACACACAGCGCGCCGCAGCCCCTGTACACTCAGTGACCAGCCCTACACACAGCGTGCCGCAGCCCCTCTACACTCAGTAACCAGCCCTACACACAGCGCGCCGCAGCCCCTGTCACTCAGTAACCAGCCCTACACACAGCGCGCCGCAGCCCCTACAAACTCACTGACCAGCCCTACACACAGCGCGCTGCAGCCCCTGTACACTCAGTGACCAGCCCTGTACACTCAGTGACCAGCCCTACACACAGCGTGCCGCAGCCCCTGTACACTCAGTGACCAGCCCTACACACAGCGTGCCGCAGCCCCTCTACACTCAGTAACCAGCCCTACACACAGCGCGCCGCAGCCCCTACAAACTCACTGACCAGCCCTCCATACTGCTTGCTGCAACCCCTGTACACTCAGTGACCAGCCCTACACACAGAGCACCACAGCCCCTGTAGAATCAGTGACCAGCCCTACACACAGCGCACCGCAGCCCCTGTCACTCAGTGACCAGCTCTACACACAGCGCGCCGCAGCCCCTGTACACTCAGTGACCAGCTCTACACACAGCGCGCCGCAGCCCCTGTACACTCAGTGACCAGCTGTACACACAGCGCGCCGCAGCCCCTGTACACTCAGTGACCAGCCCTACACACTGCGCGCCGCAGCCCCTGTACACTCAGTGACCAGCCCTACACACTGCGCACCGCAGCCCCTGTACACTCAGTGACCAGCCCTACACACTGCGCACCGCAGCCCCTGTACACTCAGTGACCAGCCCTACACACAGCGCGCCGCAGCCCCTGTACACTGAGTGACCAGCCCTACACACAGCGCACCACAGCCCCTGTACACTCAGTGACTAGCCCTACACACAGCGTGCCGCAGCCCCTGTACACTCAGTGACCAGCCCTACACACAGCGCGCCGCAGCCCCTGTAGACTCAGTGACCAGCCCTACACACAGCGCGCCGCAGCCCCTGTACACTGAGTGACCAGCCCTACACACAGCGCACCACAGCCCCTGTACACTGAGTGACCAGCCCTACACACAGCGCACCACAGCCCCTGTACACTGAGTGACCAGCCCTACACACAGCGCACCACAGCCCCTGTACACTCACTGACCAGCCCTACACACAGCGCACCACAGCCCCTGTACACTGAGTGACCAGCCCTACACACAGCGCACCGCAGCCCCTGTACACTCACTGACCAGCCCTACACACAGCGCGCCGCAGCCCCTGTACACTCAGTGATCAGAAACATCACAGATCCTGCAACCAACTGTAGTGTAAATCACTGTATGACCTGAGACAGTGGTACAAAGATGACGGGGTGGGGTGGGGGATGGGGGGGCCTTCATTAGGCCAGGGGGTGTGCTATGGAATTCTCTAAGGTCACTCCTCAATAATATAATTGACTTACATTTAAGAGGTTAAATGACTGGACCAGCGGGAGCCCCGACTAACGATCAAGATTCAATGAGAGGAGGCTGGACACCGGCCCTTTAAGGCTAACAGTGAGCAGCAGGTGGAGGGTTGTGTATTGCAGCGTGTAGGACGCACCTACCTGCATAGCTTCCAGCGCTTCCTTCAGGGTGTGTCGCTCCGGGCAGTCCGCCGTGTGGCTCAGCAATTCCTGTGTACACAACATATGTGCTGTTGGAGCAGGTTGTAGTGTAACATGACACCCGGTCACCCGCCTGGTTTCCTTGCTAGGACAGAACTACAAGTCTCAGCATGACATGGTAACCTATTGAGAGCACCATCCCTCTAACCCAGATAATTATGGGGGAGCAGAGGTGCGTGCCCCACACCTGGGGGTATCTACCCTGCAGTAACCCCGCCCCCGCAGGCACCTTTAGCAGCAGGTGATACTTCAGGACTCTCTGCATAGGAATCACCAACAGATCCTGCAGCTTGAACTTCCCGTCCTGAACCTTCATGGAACATTCCTGGAAGAGACGACACAAGGCTAGGACTGGGGATGGCTGGACTCTAGTACTACAACTCCCAGCAGAGCCGGCCCCCACCTCTATCTTTAACCGGCCCCCCCCCCCCCCGCGGGCCAATCCCCCCCCCCTCTTTTTGGAGGATTCAACAAAACCGCCGCCCCCCCCCCCAAACAGCCACCCCAGGGGGACACGGGGTTAATACCCCGAATACTAAAACACCCAAGATCAGGAGCCCCCCCCCTAGGAAGAGAAGTGGTACTGTGCACTGCCCATATATACAGGATAAGAGAAGTAGTACTGTGCACTGTCCATATATACAGGACTAGAGAAGTAGTACTGTGCACTGCCCATATATACAGAGTAAGAGAAGTGGTACTGTGCACTGCCCATATATACAGAGTAAGAGAAGTGGTACTGTGCACTGCCCATATATACAGAGTAAGAGAAGTGGTACTGTGCACTGTCCATATATACAGAGTAAGAGAGCTGGTACTGTGCACTGCCCATATATACAGAGTAAGAGAAGTGGTACTGTGCACTGCCCATATATACAGAGTAAGAGAAGTGGTACTGTGCACTGTCCGTATACACAGAGTAAGAGAGGTGGTACTGTGCACTGTCCGTATACACAGAATAAGAGAAGTGGTACTGTGCACTGCCCATATATACAGAGTAAGAGAAGTGGTACTGTGCACTGTCCATATATACAGAGTAAGAGAAGTAGTACTGTGCACTGCCCATATATACAGAGTAAGAGAAGTGGTACTGTGCACTGTCCATATATACAGAGTAAGAGAAGTAGTACTGTGCACTGTCCATATATACAGAGTAAGAGAAGTAGTACTGTGCACTGTCCATATATACAGAGTAAGAGAAGTGGTACTGTGCACTGCCCATATATACAGAGTAAGAGAAGTGGTACTGTGCACTGTTCATATATACAGAATAAGAGAAGTGGTACTGTGCACTGTCCATATATACAGAATAAGAGAAGTGGTACTGTGTACTGTCCATATATAGAGTAAGAGAAGTAGTACTGTGCACTGCCCATATATACAGGACAAGAGAAGTGGTACTGTGCACTGTCCATATATACAGAATAAGAGAAGTGGTACTGTGCACTGCCCATATATACAGTATAAGAGAAGTGGTATTGTGCACTGTCCATATATACAGAGTAAGAGAAGTGGTACTGTGCACTGTCCATATATACAGGATAAGAGAAGTGGTACTGTGCACTGTCCATATATACAGAGTAAGAGAAGTGGTACTGTGCACTGTCCATATATACAGGATAAGAGAAGTGGTACTGTGCACTGTCCATATATACAGAGTAAGAGAAGTGGTACTGTGCACTGTCCATATATACAGGGTAACAGAAGTGGTACTGTGAACTGCCCATATATTCAGAATAAGAGAAGTGGTACTGTGCACTGTCCATATATACAGAATAAGAGAAGTGGTACTGTGCACTGTCCATATATACAGAATAAGAGAAGTGGTACTGTGCACTGTCCATATATACAGAGTAAGAGAAGTGGTACTGTGCAGTGTCCATATATACAGGATAAGAGAAGTGGTACTGTGCACTGTCCATATATACAGAGTAAGAGAAGTGGTACTGTGTACTGTCCATATATACAGAATAAGAGAAGTGGTACTGTGCACTGTCCATATATACAGAGTAAGAGAAGTGGTACTGTGCACTGTCCATATATACAGAGTAAGAGAAGTGGTACTGTGCACTGTCCATATATACAGGATAAGAGAAGTGGTACTGTGCACTGTTCATATATACAGAATAAGAGAAGTGGTACTGTGCACTGTCCATATATACAGAGTAAGAGAAGTGGTACTGCGCACTGCCCATATATACAGAGTAAGAGAAGTGGTACTGTGCACTGTCCATATATACAGGACAAGAGAAGTGGTACTGTGTACTGTCCATATATACAGGACAAGAGAAGTGGTACTGTGCACTGTCCAAATATACAGGACAAGAGAAGTGGTACTGTGCACTGTCCATATATACAGGGTAAGAGAAGTGGTACTGTGCACTGTCCATATATACAGGGTAAGAGAAGTGGTACTGTGCACTGTCCATATATACAGGAGAAGGCGTGTGCACTGTCCAAATATAGAGTAATTGAAGTGGTACTGTGTTACAACTAAGGAGAAGTGGTACTGTGCACTGTCCATATATACAGGAGAAGAGAAGTGGTACTGTGCACTGTCCAGATATACAGGAAGAGAAGTGGTACTGTGCACTGTCCATATATACAGGACAAGAGAAGTGGTACTGTGCACTGTCCATATATACAGGATAACAGAAGTGGTACTGTGCACTGTCCGTATATACAGAGTAAGAGAAGTTGGCACTGTGCACTGTCCATATATACAGAGTAAGAGAAGTGGTACTGTGCACTGTCCATATATACAGGAGGAGAGAAGTGGTACTGTGCACTCTCCATATATACAGGACAAGAGAAGTGGTACTGTGCACTGTCCATATATACAGGATAAGAGAAGTGGTACCGTGCACTGTCCGTATATACAGAGTAAGAGAAGTGGTACTGTGCACTGTCCATATATACAGGACAAGAGAAGTGGTACTGTGCACTGTCCATATATACAGAGTAAGAGAAGTGGTACTGTGCACTGTCCATATATACAGAGTAAGAGAAGTGGT
>CAMRHE010002181.1:0-10694 GCA_947044405.1 Leptodactylus fallax | reverse complement strand
ACCTGCACAAGGCTGGGATGGGGCCATAGAGCCAGGAAGGAAGACGCTGGCTGAGAAGGAGACAACTGTGTGTGCAATAGGAAGAAAATGGAAGAAATACAAAATGACTGTCAATCCACACCGATATGGGGCTCCCTGCAAAATCTCACCTCGTGGGGTATCCTGATCATGAGGATGGTGAGAGATCAGCCTAAAACTACTCAGGGGGACCTTGTTACTGATCTCAAGGCAGCTGGGACCACAGTCACCAAGAAAACCATTGGTAACACATTTGGACGTAATGGATTAAAGGTCCCCTGTCAAGAAGGCCCATGTGCTGGCCCGTCTGAAGTCTGCCAATGAACACCTGGATGACTCTGCGAGTGATTGGGAGAAGGTGCTGTGGTCAGAGGAGACACACAAACTGAGCTCTTTGGGCATTAACGCAACTCGCCGTGTTTGGAGGAAGAGAAATGCTGCCTATGACCCAAAGAACACCTTTGTCAAGCATGGAGGTGGAAACCTTATGTTTTGGGGGTGTTTCTCTGCTAATGGCACAGGACTACTTCACTGCATCAATGGGAGAATGGATGGAGCCAAGTACCGTAAAACTGAGTGACAACCTCCTTCCCTCCGCCAGGACATTAAAATGGGTGGTGGCTGGGTCTTCCAGCAGGACAATGACCCAAAAACCTACAGCCAAGGCAACAAAGGAGCTGCTCAAAAGAACAACATTAAGGTCAGAGTGGCCTAGCGAGTCTCCAGACCTTAATCCCATAGAAAACCTATGGAGAGAGCTTTCTGAAGCTCTGAGTTGCCAAGTGACAGCCTCAAATCTAATGATTTAGAGATGATCTGCAAAGAGGAGGGGACCAAAATTCCTCCCAATGTCCGAAACCTCATCATCAACTACACAGAACATCCGACTGCTGGACCTGACAACAAGGGTTTTGCCACCAAGTATTAAGTCTTGTTTGCCAGAGGGAGCAAATACTTATTTCTCTCTGCAAAATGCAAATAAATTTATAAAGTTTATACAATGTGATTTTCTGGATTTTATTTTTGATATTCTATCTCTCAATTGTTAAAATTAACCTACCCTGAAAATTATAGACTATTCATGTCTTTGTCAGTGGGAAACTCACAACATCAGCAAGGGGTCACATACTTATTCCTTCACAGACTCATAGAGCAGAATGGAGCAGCCATTGGTCTGCAGATAGAAACCAGACAAGGTAACAGTCACATGAAATGTATTAAAAGTGGGGATTTATCAATACTGGAGAACTTTTCTTACTCTGTAAATCCCCTTCGTAGTTTTAGGCATATTTAGGAATCTGTCGTCTGGACCTTAATAAATATGGAGAGTTTCTAGAAGCTCCAAAATTCTGACTCAAATACCATTCAACTAAAAGTGTCGCACGTCACCACAAGACAAATCTGTAGACAGAAAGCTATAACTCGCAGGCTGGAAGGAGAAATATTTGGCGCAGAATAAGTCTGCACCATATTCTTTTGCCTCTGTTACATAAATGTGTCCTAAAGTTAAACACTTCTAAACCACGCCTTGCAGACAACGCCCATTGTAGCCACGCCCATTACAAAAATTACACCCATTCTGGGGCACATTTTTTTTTCTATAGCATTGAGCCTGTGCACACTGTTCATAAATATGTCGTAAACGCCGTGCATCATAAATTTAGGCGCAAAAGTAGACAGAAAAGTCCCAGACTTCTATTGATAAAGATGGCACAATGTGTCCACAGGACACGTATGACAAAGACATAAAGCCTAAAAGTCCGGGATCTTTCCATGGCTTTTATGATCACCCTAGAATTATCCAATAAATTTAGACATGTGGCCGACTACAAACTGGAAAGAATCAGGACGACTGGAAGCAGCATCTATGACAATGTATGAAGCACCGCACCGATGAGCTCCCTGTATATACCACAAGACCTCATGAGTGGGTAGATATGAAGCGTCGCCAGGATGGACAAATATGGATACGGTGGCCTATAAGCAGGGCTGTAGAGTCAGTAGGCCAAACCACAGCCCGACTCTGACTCCAACTGCTCCAGCCATGGTCAGTGGTCAGAAGCAATAAAGCCCCCCTAATTTATTAAAAGTAAATATGTAACAAGCTATGTGTGTAATAAACCTGTGCACGCAAAATCACACATACGCACGTGGACACAATTGTTGTTCCCTCTCCCTCGTTTAATGAAAGAAAACCCCACAATGGTCACAGAAATAACTGGAATCTGACAAAAGTAATAATATATAAAAATTCTATGAAAATGAACCAATGAAAGTCAGACATTGCTTTCCAACCAGGCTTCAGCATGAAACAGGCCTGGACAGAAATGAGGGTTCCCTTAATATTTAGTTGCACAACCTTTTGAGGCAATCCCTGCAATCAGACGATTCCTGTAACTGTCAATGAGACTTCTGCACCTCTCAGCAGGGATTTTGGCCGCTCCTCATGAGCAAACTGCCCCAGTTGTCTCGGGTGTGAAGGGTGCCTTTTCCAGACGGCATGTTTCAGCTCCTTCCAATAGGATTTAGGTCAGGGCTCATAGAAGGCCACTTCAGAATAGTCCAATGTTTTCCTCTTAGCCATTCTTGGGGGGTTTTTAGCTGTGTTTTGTGTCATTATCCTGTTGCAAGACCCATGACCTGCGACTGAGACCAAGCTTTCTGACACTGGGCAGCACATTTCTCTCTAGAATCCCTTGATAGTCTTGAGATTTCATTGTACCCTGCACAGATTCAAGACCCCCTGTGCTAGATGCAGCAAAGCAGCCCCAGAACATAACAGAGCCTCCTCCATGTCTCACAGCAGGGACAGTGTTCTTTTCAAGATAGGCTTCATTTTTCCGTCTGTGAACATAGAGCTGATGTGCCTTGCCAAAAATTTAGATTTTTGTCGCATCTGTCCATAGGACATTCTCCCAGAAGCTTTGTGGCTTGTCAACATGTAGTTTGGCAAATTACTTTTGTCAGATTCAAGTTATTTCTGTGACCATTGTGGGTTTTTCTTTCATGAAACGATGGAGGGACCAACAATTTTGTTCACGTCTGTATATATACTGTATATATATATATATATATATATAGTATGTGTGTGTGTGTATATATATTTTCTTTACTTTCCGACCACCCCCCCTTTATTATTTTTTTCATTACATCACAACAAAAACAAAAAAAAAAAAAAAAAATTTTTTTTTTTGTTAAAAAAAAAACAAAAAGGGGAAAAAAAAGAAAAAGAAAAAAAAATTTTTTAGATATTTTTAAATTTTTTAAAAAATAAAAATCTGAAAAGTGAGGCGTGTAATATTATTCGCCCCCTTAAGTTAATACTTTGTAGCACCACCTGTTGCTGCGATTACAGCTACAAGTCGCTTGGGGTATGTCTCTATCAGTTCTTGCCCATTCTTCCTTGGAAAACAGCTGGAGCTCAGTGAGGTTGGATGGAGAGCGTTTGTGAACAGCAGTTTTCAGCTCTTTCCACAGATTCTCGATTGGATTCAGGTCTGGACTTTGACTTGGCCATTCTAACACCTGGATACGTTTATTTGGGAACCATTCCATTGTAGATTTGGCTTTATGTTTGGGATCATTGTCTTGTTGGAAGATAAATCTCCGTCCCAGTCTCAGTTCTTTTGCAGACTCCAACAGGTTTTCTTCCAGAATGGTCCTGTATTTGGCTCCATCCATCTTCCCATCAATTTTAACCATCTTCCCTGTTCCTGCTGAAGAAAAGCAGGCCCAAACCATGATGCTGCCCCCACCATGTGTGACAGTGGGGATGGTGTGTTCAGGGGGATCAGCTGTGTTGCTTTTACGCCAAACATATCGTTTTGCATTGTGGCCAAAAAGTTGGATTTTGGTTTCCTCTGAGCAGAGCACCTTCTTCCACATGTTTGGTGTCTCCCAGGTGACTTTTTATGGATATCTTTGAGAAATGGCTTTCTTCTTGCCACTCTTCCATAAAGGCCAGATTTGTGCAGTGTACGACTGATTGTTGTCCTATGGACAGACTCTCCCACCTCAGCTGTAGATCTCTGCAGTTCATCCAGAGTGATCATGGGCCTCTTGGCTGCATCTCTGATCAGTCTTCTCCTTGTTTGAGATGAAAGTTTAGAGGGACGGCCGGGTCTTGGTAGATTTGCAGTGGTCTGATACTCCTTCCATTACAATATGATCGCTTGCACAGTGCTCCTTGGGATGTTTAAAGTTTGGGAAATCTTTTTGTATCCAAATCCAGCTTTTAAACTTCTCCACAACAGTATCACGGACGTGCCTGGTGTGTTCCTTGGTCTTCATGATGCTCTCTGCACATTATACAGAACCCTGAGCCTATCACAGAGCAGGTGCATTTATACGGAGACTTGTACACACAGGTGGATTATATTTATCATCATCAGTCATTTAGGACAACATTGGATCATTCAGAGATCCTCACTGAACTTCTGGACTGAGTTTGCTGCACTGAAAGTAAAGGGGCCGAATAATATTGCACGCCCCACTTTTCAGTTTTTTATTTTTTACAAAAGTTTAAAATAACCAATAAATTTTGTTCCACTTCACGATTGTGTCCCACTTGTTGTTGATTCTTCACCAAAAATTTAAAATTTTATATCTTTATGTTTGAAGCCTGAAATGTGGCAAAAGGTTACAAAGTTCAAGGGGGCCGAATACATTCGCAAGGCACTGTATGTACGTGATTAGGCATGAAAGGGTGTATGTATAACACAGGGGTGTATGTATAACACAGCCGGCACCCGCTGCTAATAGCTGTGATTGGTGCCGACTCCAATCACAGCTGTTAACACTTTAGATGCCATGGTTAAACGCAACCACAGCATCTAAAGTACATAGATGCCATGGGCGCCGCCATCTTTCCCCAATCACTGCCCTCTGGAATGTCATAGGAGGGCAGCAATTGGGTGCCATGACAGTCGGGAGCTGTCTATTACACGCTGCCATAGGCAATGAGTAATAGAAGGCAATGTATTTTACTATACACTATAATACATTAGTACTGCAGTATATTGTATGAGCGATCAGACCCCCTAGAGTTCAAAGGTCCCTATGGGGTCTGAAGACAAAAGTAAAATAAAAATAAAAAAAGTTCTTTAAAAGTATAAAAAAAAAAAAACCCAAAAAACAAACAAAAACAAACAAAGCTTAAAGGGGTATTCCCACGAACATAACCATTTATAAATTTGTAGATTATTAAAACATTTGATAATTGAACATTTTTGCAAATATAAGTAATTAAACATTTTGCAGAGTTTTAAATATTTTCTCTAAATATCTTGTGGTCACAGTCTTGATGTCTTGATTGGTTGCCAATGGATACGGCCATGAATGCAGGATCTTTCTAAGGTCAGAAAATCAGCAATGGTTTCCTTATCGTGGTCGGGATATCTTCTTATACATTTAGTGTCCCTGCCTGATAACTCAGTTACAATAAGAAAATCATGGCTGGGTGCCTGACAAGTCCCAGACCATAGAAAGTTTCTACATTTGTGGTCGTATCCATTGGCAACCGATCAAGACAACAGACAGTCACCACTAAGATAGTTAGAGGTAATCTTTAAAACTCTGCAGAATTTTTAACTACTTATATTTGCAAAAATGTTTAACTTTTAATTATCTACAAATATAGATATGGTTATGATCATGGGAATACCCCTTTACCCCTTTCCCTAGATCACATATAAAAATAAATAAACAGTAATAAACATAAACCCTTCAGGTCTCCGGCACTCCAAAGTACCCGAACTAGGAAAATATTAAAATATTTATCCCATACGGTGAACGGCGCTGTGGGGAAAAAAATCAAAATAACCAAATGGCTGTTTTTTCAACTCTTTGCCTCCTATAAAAAAGGAATAAAAAGAGATCAAAGCATCAGAACTTCCCCAAAATGGTATCAATAAAAACACCATCTTGTCCTGCATAAAAATACGCCATACACATAAATATAAAAAGTTACAGGCGTCAGAACACGGCCACAAAAGTGTTTTTCTATTTTGCAAAGTTTTGAATTTTTTAAAAGGTATCAAAACATTCCAAATACTCTATAAACTATTTATCACCGTATATACTGAATACAGGTAACTATAATATATATATACACACACATACAGTGGGTACGGAAAGTATTCAGACCCCTTTACATTTTTCACTCTTTGTTTCATTGCAGCCATTTGCTAAAAGCAGAAAAGTTCCTTTATTCCTCAGTAATGTACACTCCGCTCCCCATCCTGACAGAAAATAACAGAAATGTAGATATTTTTGCAAATTTATTAAAAAAGAAAACCTGAAATCTCCCATGGCCATAAGTATTCCGAGCCTTTGCTGTGACCCTCATATATAACTCACATACTGTCCATTTCCTTCTGATCCTCCTTGAGATGCTTCTACTCCTTCATTGGAGTCCAGCTGTGTTTAATTAAACTGATTGGACTTGATTAGGAAAGGCGCCCACCTGTCTAGATAAGACCTCACAGCTCACACTGCATGTCAGAGCAAATGAGAATCAGGAGGTCAAAGGAACTGCCCAAGGAGCTCAGAGACAGAAATGTGGCAAGGCACAGATCTGGCCAAGGTTACAAAAGAATTTCTGCAGCACTCAAGGTTCCTAAGAGCACAGCGGCCTCCATAATCCTTACATGGAAGAAGTTTGGGACGAGCAGAACTCCTCCTAGACCCGGCCGTCCAGCCAAACTGAGCAATGGTGGGAGAAGAGCCTTGGTGAGAGGTAAAGAAGAAGCCAAAGATGACTGTGGCCGAGCTCCAGAGATGTAGTAGGGAGATGGGAGAAAGTTCTACAAAGTCACTATACTGCAGCCTCCACCAGTCGGGGCTTTATGGCAGAGGGGCCCGAAGGAAGCTCTCCTCAGTGCAAGACATAGGAAAGCCAAAAACACATGAAGGACTCCCAGACTATGAGAAATAAGATTCTCTGCTCTGAGGAGACGAAGATGGAACTTTTGGCGTTAATCTAAGCGGTATGTGTGGAGAAAACTGTGATTGTCCTGACCCGCAGAATACAGGTAACTATATATACTGTATATATATCTATATATCACTGTGATCGTCCTGACCCGCAGAATACAGGTAACTATATATACTGTATATATATCTATATATCACTGTGATCGTCCTAACCCGCAGAATACAGGTAACTATATATACTGTATATATATCTATATATCACTGTGATCGTCCTGACCCGCAGAATACAGGTAACTTGTCATTTTACCACATAGTGAATGCCATACAAATTAAACCCATAAGAAATTGTTGCCTATAATGTCAGGCCTGTATATGATATCAGTATATGACGCCATGTTTGTATATAATGTCAGGCCTGTATATGACGCCATGTCTGTATATAATGTCAGGCCTGTATATGACGCCATGTCTGTATATAATGTCAGGCCTGTATATGACGCCATGTTTGTATATAATGTCAGGCCTGTATATGACGCCATGTTTGTATATAATGTCAGGCCTGTATATGATATCAGTATATGACGCCATGTTTGTATATAATGTCGGCCTGTATATGACGCCATGTTTGTATATAATGTCAGGCCTGTATATGACGCCATGTCTGTATATAATGTCAGGCCTGTATATGACGCCATGTTTGTATATAATGTCAGGCCTGTATATGACGCCATGTTTGTATATAATGTCAGGCCTGTATATGATATCAGTATATGACGCCATGTTTGTATATAATGTCAGGCCTGTATATGACGCCATGTTTGTATATAATGTCAGGCCTGTATATGATATCAGTATATGACGCCATGTCTGTATATAATGTCAGGCCTGTGTATGATATCAGTATATGACGCCATGTCTGTATATAATGTCAGGCCTGTATATGATATCAGTATATGACGCCATGTTTGTATATAATGTCGGCCTGTATATGACGCCATGTCTGTATATAATGTCAGGCCTGTATATGACGCCATGTCTGTATATAATGTCGGCCTGTATATGACGCCATGTCTGTATATAATGTCAGGCCTGTGTATGATATCAGTATATTACGCCATGTCTGTATATAATGTCAGGCCTGTATATGACACCATGTCTGTATATAATGTCAGGCCTGTGTATGATATCAGTATATGACGCCATGTCTGTATATAATGTCAGGCCTGCATATGACGCCATGTCTGTATATAATGTCAGGCCTGTATATGACGCCATGTCTGTATATAATGTCAGGCCTGTGTATGATATCAGTATATGACGCCATGTTTGTATATAATGTCAGGCCTGTATATGACGCCATGTCTGTATATAATGTCAGGCCTGTGTATGATATCAGTATATGACGCCATGTCTGTATATAATGTCAGGCCTGTGTATGATATCAGTATATGACGCCATGTTTGTATATAATGTCGGCCTGTATATGACGCCATGTCTGTATATAATGTCAGGCCTGTATATGATATCAGTATATGACGCCATGTCTGTATATAATGTCAGGCCTGTATATGACGCCATGTCTGTATATAATGTTAGGCCTGTGTATGATATCAGTATATGACGCCATGTCTGTATATAATGTCAGGCCTGTATATGACGCCATGTCTGTATAAATGTGGCCTGTATATGACGCCATGTTCGTATATAATGTCAGGCCTGTGTAGGATATCAGTATATGACGCCATGTCTGTATATAATGTCAGGCCTGTGTACGATATCAGTATATGACGCCATGTTTGTATACAACGTCAGGCCTGTATATGATATCAGTATATGACGCCATGTCTGTACATAATGTCAGGCCTGTATATGACGCCATGTCTGTATATAATGTCAGGCCTGTATATGACGCCATGTTTGTATATAATGTCGGCCTGTATATGACGCCATGTCTGTATATAATGTCAGGCCTGTGTATGATATCAGTATATGACGCCATGTCTGTATAAATGTCAGGCCTGTATATGATATCAGTATATGACGCCATGTCTGTATATAATGTCGGCCTGTATATGACGCCATGTCTGTATATAATGTCAGGCCTGTGTATGATATCAGTATATGACGCCATGTCTGTATATAATGTCAGGCCTGTGTAAGATATCAGTATATGACGCCATGTCTGTATAAATGTCGGCCTGTATATGACGCATGTCTGTAGATAATGTCAGGCCTGTATATGACGCCATGTTTGTATATAATGTCAGGCCTGTATATGACGCCATGTCTGTATATAATGTCGGCCTGTATATGACGCCATGTCTGTATATAATGTCGGCCTGTATATGACGCCATGTTTGCATATAATGTCAGGCCTGATATGACGCATGTCTGTATATAATGTCAGGCCTGTATATGACGCCATGTCTGTATATAATGTCGGCGTAGATGACGCCATGTCTGTATATAATGTCAGGCCTGTATATGACGCCATGTCTGTATATAATGTCGGCCTGTATATGATGCCATGTCTGTATATAATGTCGTTTGCATATGACGCCATGTCTGTATATAATGTCAGGCCTGTGTATGATATCAGTATATGACGCCATGTTTGTATATAAGTCAGGCCTATATGATGCTTGTTTATATATAATGTCAGGCCTATATGACGCCATGTTTGATATAATGTTTTTTAGGCCTGTATATGACGCCATGTTTGTATATAAGTCGGCCTGTGTATGATATCAGTATATGACGCCATGTTTGTATATAATGTCAGGCCTGTGTATGATATCATTATGACGCCATGTCTGTATATAATGTCAGGCCTGTGTACAG
Source organism: Leptodactylus fallax (assembly GCA_947044405.1). Taxonomy (NCBI): domain Eukaryota; kingdom Metazoa; phylum Chordata; class Amphibia; order Anura; family Leptodactylidae; genus Leptodactylus; species Leptodactylus fallax. The sequence continues at coordinate 902 of CAMRHE010002181.1, read as the reverse complement.
ACGCCATGTCTGTATATAATGTCGGCCTGTATTGCGCCATGTCTGTATTAGTCGGCCGCATGACGCCATGTCTGTATATAATGTCAGGCCTGTATATGACGCCATGTCTGTATATAATGTCAGGCCTGCATATGACGCATGCTCATATAATGTCAGGCCTGTGTATGATATCAGTATAAGACGCCATGTTTGTATATAATGTCAGGCCTGTGTATGGATCAGTATATGACGCCATGTTTGTATACAACGTCAGGCCTGTATATGATATCAGTATATGACGCCATGTCTGTATATAATGTCGGCCTGTATATGACGCCATGTCTGTATATAATGTCAGGCCTCATATACCCATGTTTGTATATAATGTCAGGCCTGTATATGACGCCATGTCTGTATATAATGTAGGCCTGTATATGACACCATGTCTGTATATAATGTCAGGCCTGTGTATGATATCAGTATATGACGCCATTCGAATATAATGTCAGGCCTGTATATGACGCCATGTCTGTATATAATGTAGGCTGTGTATGATATCAGTATATGAGCTGTTGTATATAACATAGGCCTATAAGACGCCATGTCTGTATATAATGTAGGCTGTGTATGATATCAGTATATGACGCCATGTCTGTATATAATGTAGGCTTGTGTATGATATCAGTATATGACGCATTTTGTATATAATGTCGGCCTGTATATGACGCCATGTCTGTATATAATGTCAGGCCTGATATGATATCAGCATATGCACGCCATGTCTGTATATAATGTGGCCGTATATGACGCCATGTCTGTATATAATGCCTGCAACTGTATATGACGCCATGTTTAGATATAATGTCAGGCCTGTATATGACGCCATGTCTGTATATAATGTCAGGCCTGTGTATGATATCAGG
>CAMRHE010002180.1:0-10694 GCA_947044405.1 Leptodactylus fallax | reverse complement strand
TGGCTATACATTTGACATATCAAGGACCTCCCCTGCATCCAAGTCTAGATGTCCCAGTTCCTCCACCATAAAGACCCTGACCGAGATCCACATCATCCTCCATCAACACAGAGAGATGACTTTGACTAATAGGTGGAAACTGTTCCTCCTCTTCTGTACCTTGTTGCATGAGTGTAAGGGTCTCCTGTAAAATATACAATAGAGGGATCACATTGCTGATGCTGCAGTTCCTGCTAACAAATTTGGTGGCTTCTTCAGACGGCTTGGAAAGCCGACACAATTCCACCAAATGATGTATCTCAAACTAAGACATTGTCCTTGTGATCTGCTGCATGCAATATTTGTTCACTGCTTTCTGCTGCTCACATAGACACTCTAGCATGTTTAAGGTGGACTTGCATTGAGGTAGAATATTGCAGATAAGATGGGTTTAAAGCCAGACCTTTTTTTCGCTGCAAATCAAGCAGGGTGTTTTTTTGAGACATAAGAATGGCTGAAATGCACAGAGACTTTTCTGGCCAAGAGGAGCAACTCTTTTAAGACATTATACAGGATATTTATTTATTATGCTTACTTATATAGCGCCATCATATTCCGCAGAGCATTACAGACATTGACAGTCGCTGTCCCATATAGGGCTCACAATCTACATACCCTATCAGTATGTCTTTGGAGTGTGGGAGGAAACTGGAGTACCCGGAGGAAACCCACGCAAACACGGGGAGAAAATACAAACTCCTTGCAGATGTTGTCCTTGGCAGGATTTGAACCCAGGATTTGAACCAGTGCTAACCACTGAGCCACTGTGCTGCCCAGATACTAAAGCATTGAACCACGAGATTAAGCACATGTCACATAAATGGACAATGTGTTGTTTGTTCTGACTGCATTGCAGCAATAATATTTGTGCCATTGTCGCTGGCAACGCTGCCCAGTTAGATTTGCCAAGAATCCATGCAGTCAGATACTTGCTGCAGGATACAGTTAAGCAGGTCCTCTATTGTTTGGCTCCTCTGATCCAGGCTCATTAATTGTAAAACCTTATGGTAGCTCTTTCCCTTACACCCATGTAATGAGGTGGGAGGAGGAAGAAGAGTAGAGGTAACGGCTTGCCCTGGTGAAGATGGTGGCAGGAAATGGTCCATTGAGTAGGACACATGGCCTTGGGGTTCCTGCACAATCTTTTAGAATTTCCACCTCCATATTTTACCCTACCTCCCCTACCAGTAGTAGTACCACGCCCCAACCTCTACTACCTCCACCACCAACATTCATGTCTACTTCCTCTGCTTGCACACAATGCTAACTGTTCTTATTCAGTTCATTAAAAAAGAAGAAGAAGACTGCTCTGACTAGGAGAAATAGATTTCTCAGCAGGTGCAACATCATTACCAGGGAATAGGAGACATGGTTGACAGTCCAGAAAGGGCCTGCAGTAAATTACATGCTATGTAGAAGAAGGAGGAACATGCAGAAGCCTGACTCAAGATACCATCACTCTCGGATGCAATATCCGTCTGTGACTGAGAGGAGAGAGCTAAATAATCAAAAACTTTGTTCTCAGGAGGTACAACATTGCCGTGGCTACTGTGGTGTCACCAAAAACAGAAGCAGTGTTGCTGTTACCACCTACATTCTTATTGTCAGTATTTGCACAATTCTTTCCTCCTCCTCCTCCTTTTGCCTGTCCCTTTCTTTATTTTCTGTGTTAGGCTGTAAGACTGTAGATTGGTTGAACAACAACAACAACAAAAAAGCTTAAATTAGAGCTTTTTTTTAAGATTAGCACAGGCAGAAATACTGTACACTGAATTTCAAATTGTTATGCAAATAGAATTTAAGTGTCATAAAGATGTAATTTTTTTTTTGTTTTTCAATTAAACTCAAGACTGGTCTCGTGTCTCAGGGCTCTTTGGATCACTTTAAATCAGACTCAAACAACTGTGATAATTAGTTTGCCCAATTAAAGGAAATTACTTACGAAGGATGTTCCACGTTATTAAGCAGCCACAGGTTTTTGCTGCCAAAAAGCTTCTAATAGTGAAATGCCTTGAACAATATATGAAAAGATATTTCACAAAATCTTAAGCGTGATCATCATACTATGAAAAGATTTGTGGCTGATTCAGAGCACAGACAGGTTTGTGCAGATAAAGGCATAATAAGGAAGGATTCTGCCTGACAAATTCTTCGGATTAAGAGAGCAGCTGCTAAAATACCATTACAAAGCAGCAAACAGGGATTTGAAGCTGCTGATGCTTCTGCAGTTCCACAAACCTCATGATGTAGGATCCTCCAGAGGCTCGCAGTGGTGCATAATCCTACTATTTGGCAACCCCTAAACTGTGCTCACAAGCACAAACAGTTGCAGTGGGCCCAGACATACATGATGTTTACTGCATGCAACCCTGAATGGTCCAGATGGATGGAGTAGAGGATGGTTGGTGGAAGGCCACCATGACCCAACAAGACTGTCATGTCAAAGTCATGTTTTGGGCCATAATCAAGGGAAGAGAGCTGGTAGATGCCTTTAGGATGAAAATGACCTCTGCAAAGTATATAGAGTTTCTTACTAACCACTTTTTTCAATCGTACAAAAAGAAGAACCATGCCTTCTGTAGCAAAATCATCTTCATGCATGACAATGCACCATCTCATGCAGCAAAGAAGACCTCAGAGTCATTGACTGCTATGGGCATAACAGGAGAAAAGCTCACAATGTGGCCACTATTCTCCCCTGACCTCAACCCTATGGAGAACCTTTAGAGTATCCGTAAGCAAAAGATCTATGAGGGTGAGAGGCAGGTCACATCAGAACAGCAGCTCTGAAAGGCGACTCTGACATCCTAGAAAGAAATTCGAGCAGAAACTATCCAAAAACTCACAAGTTCAATGGATTCAAAAATTGTCAAGGTGATATGAATTATTGTTTGTAGGGAGTGATATATATCATGGCACTATAACTGAATATACTAGCATTGGCTTGATTTATTGGGGGTATTTTATTAACAATTCTTTTTTTCTTTTTTGTTTACTGAGTTTTACTTGCTTCCCGTTGTCAGATTCCTACAGATCTGATACTGTTGAGGAATTATTACCAGATGCTTTGCCCCCTTCCAGACCAGGCATATTTTCAAATTTTAGCCATGTTCCAGATTAACTGCAACCTACTTGTATTTGGTCTCCTTTTTCGCAGAGCATAATGGACTTTCACATTTTATAACAAAATAAGCAATATATTTTACTTTTTTAAAACATATCAAGGGAAAAGGGCAAAAAAAAGTTTAACAAATGTTTTCTCCTACACTTATACACAGGATAACCTAAAAAAAATAAATTGTAATATATATATATATATATATATATATATATATATATTCTAAAATATATTTTCTGATTTCTGCTATTTGTATAGATAGAATATTTGAGTAAACTGGCTTCCAGAGGCCAAATTCTCCACAGATTGTTTGCTGACACCATACTATCATTACATCTGCTGTGAAGGCCCAAAACAATATGAACACCCCCAAAATGGCTCCATTCAATAAATTAAACTTACCAAGATATTGAATAAAGGACATATAAAAGATAATAATAATAATAGTCCTTTAATAGTCCCACAATGGGGAAATTCAGTGTGTTACAGCAGCAAAGATAAGCAGATACAAATACAAATACAACATGTACAGGAATGTTCCAAGGTAAGAGGCATTACTTTGATAGCCGACAGACAGATAGGAAGTAGCGGGGGGGGGGGGGGATTTAACAGGCAGAGAGATATTTCAGTTCTCTGTGTGTAATGATCTCCGCTTAGGTCGGTGTTGGTTGTACAGCCTAACCGCGGTGGGGAGGAAAGACTTCCGATAGCGCTCCTTCTCACACCTAGGGTGGAGCAGTCGGTCACTGACAGTACTGTTCAGCGCGATCACAGTCTCATGCATGGGATGGGACTTCTTCTTCTGCATGGAGCTCACCACGGACAGTATCCTTCTGTCACCCACCACCTGCACTGGGTCCAGTGGGCTCCCCAGGACAGAGCTGGCCCTTCTAATCAGCTTGTCAAGTTTATTTCTGTCCCTGGTTGATATACTGCTCCCCCAGCAGGCCACTCCAAAGAAGATGGCTGATGCCACTACCGAGTTGAAGAAAGTTCTAAGAAGTGCCCCCCGGATTCCAAAGGCTCTCAGTTTCCTAAGCAGGTAGAGCCTGCTGTGGCTCTTCCTGTATAGGGCCTCCATATGATCTGCCCAGTCCAGCTTATTATTAAGGAGCAAACCCAGGTACTTATAGGTGTTCACAATCTCGATGCCCGTCCCCAGGATGTCCACTGGTTTAGGAGGGCATCTGCCTTTGCGGAAGTCCACCACCATCTCCTTGGTCTTCCCCGCGTTAATCTTCAGGTGGTTCCGGTGGCACCAGTCCACAAAATCCTGGTTCAGTTCTCTGTACTCCCTGTCATCATCATCTGTGATGAGGCCTACTATTGCAGAGTCGTCAGAATACTTCTGTAGGTAGCAGCTGGATGAGTTGCACCTAAAATCTGCAGTGTACAGTGTGAAGAGGAAAGGGGTGAGAACCGTACCCTGAGGTGCCCCCGTATTACAGATCACGGTACCTGACACACAGTCTTGGGCTCTCACGTATTGAGGTCGATTTGTGAGGTAGTCTAGGATCCAGTTGGAGAGGTGGTGGTCCACTCCAGCAAGGCGTTGGACCTCTGGTTGGACCTCTGGTTTTTTCCAGACTTTTCAATGAATTTGGTGGAAAAAAAAATCGACATTTTCTCCCAAATATGTGAATTCAGGTGACTATTTTAAAAATCTGGTGAGTGCTACTTCAGAAACACACCTGATAACCTATTTAGCAACTTATGATCATCTACAAGATTCATTACTTTATCATCGTATTCATCTTTGCATCTCATGTTTCAAAAATCAGAACATTTAGGATAAGCACCACCAGGGTCAAGGTTTTCCATAGACTTCTATACTCTATAGTACTTGGAAGATCAGTCAGGGTAAATAATAATAAATACATAAAAAATAGATACAATATTTAGTTCTCTTGAAGTTTTAAGTATATGCAGAATTCTTCAATAACCTGATAACTGATTCCAGAGAGCCACATAATTGTCTATCATCTATTTGTTGTACCAGTGTGTGTTTGAGATTTTAGCATTTGGGGAAATGAGATAAAATAATTTAATAACTAGATGTTTATTTATAACATCAATTGGTAAGAGGCTTCATATCTAAGCTCATACAGATACATCTGGGACAAAGGGTATAAAAGTGAGAAGTAATTCCACAGAAATGTCACAAAGACACCTCCAGGCTGTTGAAGAATCCAGATTGTCTATAGCTGATCTCCAGAATACAAAACTGTAAGTAAAAATGTGATATCAATCATGGGTCAGAATGACAGGAAAAAAAATTATGGAAACCAACAATAAATTTTAAGAAAAAAAAATGACCTTTTTGCAGACAAGTGATTTCTTAAATGCAATAAATGTGTTATTTTTTTTTAGAATAAATGTATTATTATTATTATTATTACTTTAGCGACTACACACTTTTTATATTTATATTTTTGGGTGTTCGTTTAATTTTAATTTTTATCACAATAATATTAGTATAGTTCATATTTTTAGTCCTTTTTTATGGCACATTTGACATAGTTTATTATTAATATACTTTTTATAATTTTTTTATTTAGGTTTTTAAATAAAGTTGCACAAAAATAAAAACAAAAGTCGTTTACAGACATTTCTGATTAAGGGGGGAGAGCAGCGATCCTGAAAAGGGGGGAAACATTAACAAAACCAGATTAACAAAGTAACCAGTAACAAGAGTCTCTGGTAATATTTTTATCCTCATTGCTGGTTACAAAGTGGATTAAAAAAAAAGTTTAAACATTTGTAGGTTAGAAATAGATACAATATTGCATAGAGTTAGAGATATAATATGGAGGATATTCAATACTATTATGTTCATCTTTGTAATTATTTCATATTTTCAAATACCAGTTGATCTACAAGAAGAAATGAAAAACTCATCCTTGAACGACATATACCCAACTGCAACCCCAAAAATACTCAACCTTACAACGATAGAAACCTAATTCCACCCATAAAATACCTGCAGCCTGATCCCTGCTTGCCACTAGGCAGATTACTAGTTTTACATTGCAATATCCTTTCTTCTGTTTGAGCCTTGAGGCTACTCAGTGACGTATTCATTGTCTCCATCCACCCAGACCCTCATCCCCACCCTCAGTGCTTCCTAGTAAACTTCTCTTTTTCAATGATCTCATAAATTTTTAGTCTAGTGATTGGTCATTTTTTGGAAGGTCATTTGTTTTCAATATTGGAAGGAAGCCGACACGCTGTTCCAAAACCTTACGACCCTGTAAAGTGTTTTGATAGTTTAGTATTGGTTATACAGATATGGGGATTGGTTATACAGACCTATAATACAGACCTATTTTGTCTGCTTTGAGAAAAATAATGATTTTTTTAAGCTCAAACTTTTCAATTAGAGATGAGCGAATTGATTCTGCAGAAGTGGAATTCGATCCGACTTTCATGAAATCTTCGATTCTCCACAATTCCGGATTTCCTGATGCTTTGTGGTAACGAATATTTAGTAAGGACCTTTGTGACATCAGACGGTCACATGATATTCTCTGGTAATGTGATTGGGTAGGCGTGTCTTTGCTTGTTAGCAGATCCTTTGAATCCTTTGATCCACATGAATAAAAGTTGTCCGTGCTGAAGAGAGAGAGAGAGAGAGACATGACCGCGGCATCCAAGGGCTTCCGGCATTATGCCACCCACCCCGACTCTCTGCCACCCAGAAATAGCTGTTTATTCGCTGCGAAGTAATTTAGATCAAAGCAATTTTTTTTGGAGCTTCGAATCCAACTGCCGAATCGAACTTTGAGAAATTCGCTCATATCTAGTTTCAATGTTTAACACACACAGATTTTTTTGAAGCATCATCTTGTGCCACTTAAATCAAGATATGTTAAAATGTTCAAAAAATTTAAAGACGGAGACATCTGCACTTATAATGAGGTGGAGAAAGACTCCTATAACATTTTAGATTATAAATATGATATGCAAATGATAGACCTTTATGTGGAATTCTACAATATTTTAAAGCTTAAATGTTTTTTTTTCTAATTATATATTCTTAATTCTAATTTTTTTTTTTAGACCATAGCAATCTCCTTATTGCATTGGTATCATGTGTGAAGACAACCAGACTACGGTGACTGAGATATTTCTCATTGGCTTCCAGAATATACACACGTTCAGGATTGTCTTCTTTTGTCTTATATTTCTTATGTACATGTTCACATTTATAGGAAATTTTATGATCATCATGTTGGTCTCCTACAATTACCGTCTGCACTGTCCAATGTACTTCTTTATCTCAAATCTGTCCCTGGCTGACCTGATTCTCACCACCAGTGTTGTACCAAACATGCTGGGCATCATATGGTCAGAAGGGGGCAGTATGTCCTTCAATGATTGTATCTCTCAGTTCTTCTTTGTATTTGTCTCCACCTGTGCTCAGTGCTGCATCTTAATGGTGATGTCTTTTGACCGATACTTGGCTATTTGTCTCCCTTTACGGTATTCTTCCATAATGAATATGACTTTTTGTATTCAGTTGGTTGTTGGATCTTGGCTAATCGGGATTGTTTACTTAAAAATTGAAGTCATTATGATAAGTCAGTTACAATTTTGTTCCTCCAACATCATCGACCATTTCTTTTGTGATTTTGCTCCTCTTCTTGCTCTCACATCTTCAGATTTCCAGGTCTTGACTTGGGTTGACTTCTCACTTGGAGTTTCTATCTTGTACTTGCCCTTTGTTTGTATCACTGTGTCCTATATCTGCATCTTTATTGTGATTTTTAAGATTCCTTCCTCGAAAGGAAGACAAAAAGCCTTCTCGACATGTAGCTCTCACCTTCTAGTGGTCTGCACTTACTACGGCTCCCTCATTGCTGTCTACCTGTCTCCATCAAGTGTGAACGAATTCTATGAAAACAAGTTAAAATCTTTGCTCTTTGTTGTGCTCACCCCATTTACCAATCCAATAATATACAGCATGAGAAACAAAGAGATCATCGACACCATGAAAAGTTTATATAGAAAAATTAAATCAAAGCACTGAGAGAAGAAACCTGGTAAAAAAAAAAAAATCAAATGTACAAATAACTGATCTCCAGGTTGGTTAAGGACTCGAATTTCTCATGAAACCAATTCAACGCAACACAATATCATGACATGCTAACAAAAGCCTATTTGCCTGGTCACACATAGACACAAATAGGATAGTTAGAATATCACGTATCACAACAACATGTTTTTAGAAAAGCTGCTTACCTTGTGATACACATAGTTGGACATGTCCAGCCAAGTGGTAAGGCAGGGAAGTCATACTGTATCTGTAAAGACTTATTAGTAGTTCAATCCATTGACTTATTACCAATAAAGTCCAAGAGTAATTTTGCTAAGGGATGAAGTCTCGTTTGTGGATGTATGAGCACCACCCAGCTCATAGTCATGGCCTAGGCCAGAACCATCATGTAGTCCTCTTTATTTTAGGCTGAAGAATACACTCTCACTTTTTACTCACATACGTTTCAACAACATGGAGACAATGGAGCAAGGTTTGAAAATAGTCTGTCATGATCGAGTGTCCTTTTTTGAGACAATAGTTATTACACTTGGTGCTCGAAGTTTTTAAACAAAGTCTTCAAAGTTATCTTTAAATGTGGCCTGGGGTAGTAGTAGGACGGATGCGGGTCTGTGAACTCCGGTCCTGAGACCTCCTAACAACTTTAAAGCTTCACTTCGAGTTGCAATAGGAATACTACTTTACTTTTATTACTTTTTTGGTTTTATGACTGTATCAGGCATATATCTGTAATATGATGGCCAGAAGGAAAAAAACCAAAAGCAGGTGCAAAATGTTTGACTAATTTCTTCGATATACAACCTTTACAAGATGGATCCTTGTTTGGGACGATGTATCCTTGTTAAGGGTGGTGGACTTCACGCTCCTGCATTACCCCACAGGATATGATGTCGTATCGGACTGTAACTTTATATGTCCAGGCACCATCTGCACAGTAAAGGACACGACTGGTGATGGCTCATACTTTACATAATACATAATTTACATGCGTGATGAAAATGACCTATAATAACAAAAACGGCTGGACCACTGTATAAGCAATGCTACCTCCAATGTCACCCCCTGCTACCTCCCATGTCATCCCCTCTACCTCATAGATTGTAAGCTCCTACGAACAGAAACCTCAGCCCCTTTGTGTGAATTGACTATTACTCTGTAATGCATCCTTTTGTCTGTACGTAAACCCTACAAATAGTAAAGTGCTGCAGAATATGTTAGCGCTATAGTATTATTATTATTATTATTACCCTCAAATGGGGCCCCAGACACATTTCATAAAGTGCCAAAATAATCCTGGTAAGGGCTAATAAGAGCAAGTTGCTCAGTTGGCTGTCTCAAGCCCAGTTAGTGCTCAGTCTCTCCTCAGTAAACCCTACCCCATGTCTTTCTATTGATGCCATCAATAAAACACCACTGGGGAGACATGGGGCAGGACAGATGCAGAGCTTAGGACCAGTGGCGTAACTAGGAATGGCTGGGCCACAAGGCGAACATTTGACATGCGCCCCCCCCCCCCCCGAACCGCTGCACCCAATCGCCCCCCGGACCGCCCCCTCCAACCCCCCCCCCCCCCCCAAAAAAAAACCGCATTCCTGCACACACTATTATGTGCCATAGTGGCTCCTGCACACAGTATTATGCCCCATAGTGGTCCCTGCACACAGTATCATGTCCCATAGTGGCCCCTGCACACACTATTATGTGCCATAGTGGCTCCTGCACACAGTATTATGCCCCATAGTGGTCCCTGCACACAGTATCATGTCCCATAGTGGCCCCTGCACACACTATTATGTGCCATAGTGGCTCCTGCACACAGTATTATGCCCCATAGTGGTCCCTGCACACAGTATCATGTCCCATAGTGGCCCCTGCACACACTATTATGTGCCATAGTGGCTCCTGCACACAGTATTATGCCCCATAGTGGTCCCTGCACACAGTATCATGTCCCATAGTGGCCCCTGCACACAGTATCATGCCCCATAGTGGCCCCTGCACACAGTATCATGCCCCATAGTGGCCCCTGCACACAGTATCATGTCCCATAGTGGTCCCTGCACACAGTATCATGTCCCATAGTGGCCCCTGCACACAGTATCATGTCCCATAGTGGTCCCTGCACACAGTATTATGCCCCATAGTGGCTCCTGCACACAGTATTATGCCCCATAGTGGTCCCTGCACACAGTATCATGTCCCATAGTGGCCCCTGCACACAGTATCATGCCCCATAGTGGCCCCTGCACACAGTATCATGCCCCACAGTGGCCCCTGCACACAGTATCATGCCCCATAGTGGCCCCTGCACACAGTATCATGCCCCATAGTGGCCCCTGCACACAGTATCATGCCCCATAGTGGCCCCTGCACACAGTATCATGTCCCATAGTGGCCCCTGCACACAGTATCATGTCCCATAGTGGCCCCTGCACACAGTTTCATGCCCCATAGTGGCCCCTGCACACAGCATCATGCCCC
>CAMRHE010002179.1:0-10727 GCA_947044405.1 Leptodactylus fallax | reverse complement strand
ATGCTGCAGCTCTTTGGAGGTGGTCTGTGGATTGTCCTTGACTGTTCTCACCATTCTTCTTCTCTGCCTTTCTGATATTTTTCTTGGCCTGCCACTTCTGGGCTTAACAAGAACTGTCCCCCAAATTTTTGCAGCGGTCAAATTTTGGTTTAATGCATATTGCACATTTTCTGTTAGTACAATAAACCTCATTTCAATCCTGAAATATTACTGTGTCCATCAGTTATTAGATATATCAAATTGAAATGGCTGTTGCAAACACCCAAATATTTAGAACTAAAAATGATTAAGATTAATAGGGGTGCCCAAACTTTTTCATATGACTGTATGTTTTGAGGTGCCAACTCCTTTGCATTGTATGTATGTTTCTATTTTTATAAAACTTAATAAAAATTTAAATTGAAAAAAACAAAAACAAACATCAGCTGTAACTTTCCTCCATATATTGTAAAAAGGGTTGCATTCTAATATGTGACTTCATTCCTTCCTATGAAATAAGCATTAATCCTACACAGTGTGTACTGTTTATCACATAAAATAATGATTTAGTTACTTGTACTTGCTTTTTTCTGCGTACCATCGACTCTGCCTTGGAGCCTAGCACTTGTTGTTATATGGATATAACGATTTCATGGAATGCACAATTTAGCTTCTGTGCCAGGATATGAAACATATGAAGATACTCTATTTCAATACTAGCAGAACAGATGGATAGTGGGATTGCATGGCTCATCACTCATTGTTGTAGCGTTGTTTTGCATTTGAATGTCCTTCATCCTTACATTTAAGATTTTTCTTATCAGACTATGTTAGATTTCCTTGAAATACTGTATACAGGAGAAACTGACAAAAATACATCTAAAAACTTTCATCAAAGAATACACAGAAGAACATAGGTTTAAAAAAAGAACTACTTTTGGCTAAGGCCCCACATAGCCGGCCGTAGCGAAACGCATTATGGTTTTTCCCGCAGCGCTTTTAACAGAAAGTCCACAGAGGTTTCCTATGCAGACTTTCTGCTTCAATTACACCTATAGGGAAACGCTGGCGTTTCCGTAGGTATAATTGACATGCTGTGATTTCCAAAACAATGACGGTTTTGGAAATCTCAGCATTTCCACTGTTTGCATTTTTCTGCAATGTGTGGATGGGATTCACTTTGCAGTGACTGAAACTCTGCGTTTTTTGCTGCGGCATTTACTCCACGGCCAAACCACGGCACTTGTGCCATGTGGAACCTCAGCCTTATCCTCCAGATCTATCCCCCTGTTATACACTGCAAACGCAGTGTCAATTTGACACTTAAAGGGGTTTGCCAATTTCAGACCAATATTGACAGACAAATGTTATAGTTTGTATTATTTAAAGTTCTACAATTTTTCAATATACTTTCTGTATGAATTCCTCACAGTTTTCTAGATCTCTGCTTTCTGTCCTGAATTCTGTTACTTCTATTGGATAAAATTCTGACCATGCTCACGTGATTTACGGTCCATGATCATGTGATGCATATACAGGTGCACAACTCATTACCAGGCAGATGTCTGATTACTTTGCTGTGACTATAACGAGCTGTGCACCTGTGTGTTCATCACATGACCATTGTCAGAATTTCATCCACTAGAGGTAAGCAGAATGAATGACAGTAAGCAGAGATCTAGAAAACTGTTAGGAATTGATACAGAAAGTATATTGCAAAATTGTACAACTTTTATTATACAAATAAATTTTATTATACAAATAATATTTGTCTCTCAATATTTGATTTGTCTCTCAATATTTGATTATTATTGTTGATCTGTTTTCCCTTAGTCCTAACAGCAGCACAATTATGTATTTCTGTATTTCTGCCCCTGTGAACTAGTAGGAAAATATAATTACATAGGTTGACCCCACCCCCTTCTACAAAGGGAAAAACCCCAAACCCCTGAGTTAATTATAAAGAAGCTGACAATAGGCCACAGCTACCACTGCCGCCTCCACTCAGCCAGACATGTCCTGCAGTCTGATACATCATATTATGCCCAGCTGCACTGCCACAGCTGCCTACCACCACAGCCACCACTCAGCCAAACAGATCCTGTGATCAGATCCATCATATTAAGCCCTACGGCCAGACATGTTGCTACAGTTACCACCACTGCCACCAGTGGTGGCACCATGTCCTGTTGTCTGTTCCATCACATTCTCCAAAACCACACTGTTGGTGCCACACTGTTGACATAAAAAAAAAAAAAATATATATATATATATATATATATACACACACATATACACACACACACACACACACACACACGCACAATATTGATTTCACATCTACTTCCATCACGGGATAATTTTTGGTGGCTTATCTTTGAAAAGCCAATTCTTCAGCACTTATGAGCTAGGCTCACAGACACAAATTTGTTTCCCACATGACAATAAGAAGCCTGTAGCACTTACAAGTCATCACAAAGTGCTAATTTTTCTACAAAACCATTGCTTTTTGCAATATAACCACAATGTGTGTCTAAAAAAACGACGTAGTAAGCACCTTTTCCCCTAATAAAAGGGTAATTTTTGGAGTGTTTTAAATGTTAAAATGCGTAAAAGCTAGTAGCAGAGCAGTGTATGGTTAAACTTGGAGTTTGTATCCTTTGCTTACCATCCATTTTTCCATAAACATATATGTCACTTTCCTTTTCACATAACTTCAGCTGTGTTTGCATTAGATAGCTAGAAATTGGGTAGATAGGGAACCCTGAGAGTGTCTATGTTACCGTTAAAGTGCAGAAATCAGTTAATCTGCAGATTACCTAGGTAATGTGCAGATTCACTAGGGTGATCCGTTAAAGTGCTGAAAACTGGTTTCATTACTCACATTACCTAAGCTAATCTGCGCATGACCTACTAGGCACTCGTTAAAGTGAAAAGAACATCTTTGCTGACATAATGTATTTGGAATCTCCGCTAAAGAGGTTTGCGAAGAATCTTTTCTTCATTTTACTGACCAAGTCGGCACTTCTTTGCATACTAGGAGTTCAATTTATCTGCTTTCAAAAGAAATCACCACACAAATTGCCGTGTTAATAGGCAGAAACGAATTTGGACATGAAATAATACTAGGAGTTCAATTGATCAGCTTTAAAACACTAATCACCACACAATTTCCCGCGCAGCTGCGCTAACAGGCAGACACGAATTTCGGCATGATACAAAAGTTTTCAACTTTAACGGGACGCAAGCCGTGAATGTGCACATTACCTAGGTAAAGTGTGGAAAACTCTTGATTCCGCACATTAACTGAGCAAATCAGTTAATCTGCAGATTATCTAGGTAATGTGCACATTCACGGCTTTCGCACTTTAACGGTAACATCTACACTATATTATAATTCATTTTAATATGTGGTTTGTACCAAACTTGTTTGACCCAAAAGAAATCTTGGACCCGAGCCACCTGATCATCAGAGACCATTCTCCGGGAAGAGAGCAAACCTCTACATAATACTTTGAGAGAACATCTGATATGAACCAGGTTACATAGTTACATATTTAGTACGGTTGAAAAAAGATTTATGCCATCAAGTTCAATCAGGGGAGGGGAGAGGGCATGACATGTTTTACATTTACATTTCCATAATAATCATTTTGCTTTAAAAAGGTATCTAATCCTTTTTTGAAGCTATCAGTTGTTTCTGCTGTGACCAGCTCCTGGGGTAGGCTATTTCATAAATTCACAGTCCTTAAAGTGAAGAAGCCTTGTTGGCTCTTGAGATTAAACCTTTTTATCTCCAGACCGACAGAGTGTCCCCTTGTCTTTTCAGGGGATTTTTACATGGAACAGCTTTCCCCTATATTTCTTGTATGGCCCATTTTTATATTTCTACAGGTTTATCATATCTCCCCTTAAACGCCTCTTAAACACATTTAACTCCTTTAGTCTCTCCTCATAAGTAGAGATGACTAAATCGAAGCTGACAAAGTGGAATTCGATCCAAATTTCAGGAAATATTCAATTTGCATCGAATCCGGATTTCCTCAAACTTCGTGGTAACGAATTGCATTTTTTCCTAAAATGGCTGCTGCACATGTTAGAACATGGGGCAAGAAACTCTGGGAATGCGGGATCACCCACAATGCGATGCGTGCAGCCAATCAGCAACCAGCCAGCCCTGTGATGTCACAGCCCTATAAATACCCTCCGCCATCTTGGATTTAGGCAATTTCCAGTGCACTTAGTGCAGGGAGAGACGTCAGCAGGCGCTAGGGAAAGTGGTAGAAAAGACTTGAAAACTGATATTTTGCTCAATCGAAGTTCAGGGAAAGAGCATTAGAAGTGTAGGGAAAAGATAGAGAGGAATTTATACAAGAGTACTGAAGCAGAACAGGGTTCATTTGGGGTGTTTGCAGCCTGGGTAATAGGAACAATCCTACTACTGTACACCTTGCTGCACTGACTGCCATTATACTGCTGCTCATTGCAGGTTTGCAATAGATCATACCTGTGTAATTCAAATTATTGCGGTCCTATTAGTCCTTGTGCGCAGTGCAGTTATATGTTGTAAAGCCTTTTCTTGGCGTTTATTAGTGGGGAAAAAATAAGGGGCTTATTCACCGTTGTGTGTCGAATGTAGAAGATTACAGGCCTTTTTGCCCTGTATTATTTTCCTTTTCATTTACTTATTTAATCTAACAGTATGTCAGATAGAGAAGCAACAGGCCCTGCACAGGGGAGGGGGCACAGGCCTAAACGTTTCTTGTGCAGGCATAGGTCACAGAAGAGTAAGGGGGCGTGGCAGCAGGGGGTCAGTTCCAGAGGCTTGAGCTCCCAGTGTCAGCTAACGGTCGTGTCTTGATCAGCAACCCAGCAGTTCTTGAATGGTTCACTCTGTCATCCACTTCATCCCAAGTCACATCAGACACCCCCAGCCAAGAGTCAGTGGGTTTGTCAGGCACAACCCTTAGTTGGCATGGCCTGGGAGCAAGCCCTGTGCCCTCACCTGTCCTCAACCTGCCTCTGTCCTTTTCTGTTCCCTCAGCCAGAGAAGTACTGTATGCTGTGGGCTTAGATCCACTATACAGCGAGGACGAGCTACAGCGAGGAAAGTCAGCAGTTTCTGCCCAGACATCTGAAGGAGACATTCGCTGCATACTTTGGTAGGCGGGCAAGTAGTGATGAGGAGAGTGGTGTGGGAGCTGGTGTTGCAAGTGGTCAGGCTCCTGGCTCAGAGACCGTTGAGGAGGACATCAGTGACGAGCAGACAGTACACGATGATGATGTAGCCGATAGCAATTGGGAGCTGGGTGACAAAGAGACAACAGTATGCATGCACTCATCCAACGGTGCAGAAGCTGAACATGCTCCTGTCCAAGTTGCTGGTGCTGCAGTCCCTCCCTTTCCAAGTGGTGGACTCTGCACCTTTCAGAGAACTTATGGCTTGTGCTGAGCAGAGGGGTGGAGAGTCCCCAAGCCGTCATTTCTTTGCCAAAAAGGCAGTACCAGGCCTGCACAAATATGTAGAACAGAAGGTGGGCCAGTCCTTGAGCCTGTCGGTGTCTGCCAAAGTGCACGGCAGCGCCGGCGTGTGGAGCTGTAACTACGGTCAAGGACAATATATGTCCTTTACGGCCCACTGGGTGAATGTGGTTCCTGCCCAGACACACCAGCAACTTGGCCAGGTGACGCCACTTCCGCCTCCAAGTTCTCACACCGTTGGTCCTGCAACAATGTCCGCCTCATCCTCCACTGTGTCCTCAACCTCCACTGCAGGGACAATTCACAGTACTCCTCCAGCATACCACATGTGCAGGGCACAGCGGTGTCATGCTGTTCTACACCTAGTTTGCCTGGACGAGCAGTCACACAAGTGAGGAACTGCTTTGTGTCCTTCATCAAGAAATCGAATCCTGGCTTTCTCCGCTGACAAGTCAAAATTGGAACCATGGTGACCGACAAAAGGAAGAACATGGTGTCGGCGCTGCGTCAAGGAGGGATGAGCCATGCGCCCTGCATGGAGCACGTGTTCACTCTGGTTGTCAAGCGTTTCTTTAAGTGTTCCACCCATCTGCAAGACATCCTAAAAATGGCCAGGAAACTTTGCATGCATTTCAGCCACTCGTACACCGCCAAGCACACCCTCCTTGAGCTGCAGCAGCAGAACAGTGTCCCCCCAACATAGGCTGATATGCGACATTTCCATCTGTTGGAATTCCACCCTCCATATGTTGGACCGAATGTGCGAACAGAGAAAGGCCATAAACGATTTCTTGATGACTACGGGATGAACAACTTCATTCCACTGATTCATATCTTGGAAAAGATGCTGGTAAATCTGGCTGGTCAGGGTACTGGAGACATGGTGCCTACATCTCACAGCCACAGGAGCCCTGCGGGGGCTGAACTAGAGGAGGAGGAGGACATTGGAGCACAAGCAATGTGTAGTGAAATGGGTGGTTTTTCTACACAGGTGACAGGAGAGGAGGAGCAGGAGCAGCCGGAAGAGCAATAGGGAGATGAGGAAGACAAGACAGATGACCCACACACACCAAGACAGTATGCAGTGGAGATGTAGCAGAGCTGTGTATGTAGAGATGTACCAGAGCTGTGTGTGCTATGTATGCAGAGATGTAGCAGAGCTGTGTACGTAGAGATGTAGCAGAGCTGTGTATGTCAAGATGTAGTATAGCTGTGTATGCAGTGTCCATTATTACACTGACAATCTCTCTCCTTTGGTTTTCAGGATATGGCAGAATATGTCGCTTATGTTGCTTAGGTTTCCATAACAACCCTGCCATTTTACTTCACTGTTGTAGGGCAGATTTAAAGGGGCAGGGCGCTGTGGATGACACTGTTACACAAGGTCACATACACACAGCTTTACTCCAGGTAAAAACCACAGGTTTTTCACTGATATCCAAACTGAGATACACATTATCACATGACACTTATGGACCAATGGAAACTCGCAGCTTCTTCAGTCTTCACATACACACAGCTTTACACCAGGTTTCCATAGCAACCAACCTATTCTTATTGGGCCACTACACAAACGAAAAATGAAATATACCCGTGCGAAGCCGGGTCCTTCTGCTAGTAATAATATAATAAGTACATGGGAGAGATTAATGTATTTGACCAAGTGGTGAAGCTGTATAGTGCCATGAGGAAAATAAAAGTTTAGTACAAAAAACTGGCCGTGCACATCGTACAGATGGCACTGTATAATGCTTACGTAATATCACAAAGTTTAGGCAGGACAAGAACACCCCTTCAGATTCAGGAGGAAATGATCAGTTCACTGAAAGGTGCAGAGTCCACAAATTGGAAAGGAGTGACTGCAGCACCAGCAACTTGGACAGGAGCACGTTCAGCTTCTGCACCGTTGGATGAGTGCACGCATACTGCTGTCTCTTAGATATAGATTCTCTGATCGATTGCTGACGCAATGACTGACTAGGAGGAGGAGCATCATGACCAGCAGATGACAGGAAGGACACAGCTTCCTTTAGCTGAGGTGGTGGAGCCTTGACTGCCTGAAATGGGGTGCGTGCCACTGGGTGATGCAACGGTTCCTGCGGAAGGCTGAACCACCACATTGGAGCCCCGGCTCTCCCAGGCCACTTTATGGTGACGCTGCATATGTTGACACAGGGCTGTGATGCCAACATTGGCACTGTAGCTACGCTTCACCTTCTGCTCACAGATTGAACATATGGCCATGTTCACCTCCCCTGGCGGCTGAACAAAAAAAAAAACTGCCACATCGCCGAGTAGGTGATTTTACACCAACACTCCGCACTAACTGATTGCTACCACCACTGCCTCCGTGAACCCCTGCACCACTGTTTTCCGGGCAGGTAGGCTGCTGCAAAGCAGGTGGTCTACCCCGGGCACGTTTGGCTCCTGACTTCCCAATGCTGCCACCCCCTGCTGACTCTGCCGCTGCCTCATGCACAAGCTGCCACCCTCTTCTACGGATGACGATGAAGCCCCTTTGTTACCCGGCTCCCAATTGCGATTGGCTACATCGGTCATCCACTACTGTTTGCAGGTCACTAATGTCCTCCTCAATGGTCTCTGAGCCAGGAGCCTGACCCCTCGCAACACCAGCTCCCACGCCACTCTCCTCATCACTACTTGTCCGCCTACTGGAGGAAGCGGCGGATGTCTCCTCCCAGATCTTGGCTGGGCACTAGCTGCTGTCTGTCTTCTAGTAGCTCCTCCTCACTATATAGTGGATCTGAGCCCACAGCATAGAGTACTTCTCTAGCTGAGGGAACAGAAAAGGATAGAGTCAGGTTCAGGACACCTGAGGGTACAGGGCCTGCTCCTGGGCCATGCCAAATAAGGGTTGTGTCTGACGTACCCACCGTCTCTTGGCTGGGGGTGTCTTATGTGACTTGGGATGAAGTGGATGACCGAGTCAACCATTTTACAACCGTTCGGTTGCTGGTCAAGACACGACCACTAGCTGACACTGGGAGCTCAGGCCTCTGTAATTGACCCCTGCTGCTACACGCCCATACTCTGCCACGACCTATGCCTGCACCAGAAACATTTAGGCCTGTGGCCCTCCGCTGCGCATGGCCTGTCGATTCTCTGTCTGACATATTGTTAGATGAAAAAACGTAATTGCAAAGGAAATAAATACAGGGCAAAAAGGCCTGTAATTTTCTACTTTGAAGAGAATGGCAAATATACCCCTTATTTCTTTCCCCACTAATGAACACCTTTAAAAAAAAGTGTGATAAAGGCAGAGATTACTGGATAAGAATTATGATTTTTTTTTTTTTGGCAATAACGTACTGCAAAATGGCCTGTAATTTTATACTTGGAACAGAACAGCGACTATGGCCCGTTTGTTTCCACACTAATAAACACCTTTAAGTGTTAGAACAACAGCTAACTGCAGCGATTAGTGGCTAAGAATTATTGATTTTTCCCACTACTGTATTGAGAAATGGCATGAAACTTTGTACTGGGAAAAAATGGCAAAAATGCCCCTTATTTAAAGGTGTTTGTTAGTGTGGGAAACAAATAAGTGTTTGCAGTTAGCTGTTATTCTAACACTTATTTGTTTCCACACTAATAAACACCTTTAGTGTTAGAACAACAGCTAACTGCAAAGATTAGTGGCTAAGAATTATTGATTTTTTTGCCACTACTGCATTGAGAATGGCCTGCAATTTTATACTTTGAACAGAACAGCTAATATGCCACTTATGTCTTTCCCCACTAATAAATGCCTTGAAAAAGGCGTTAGAACATATGACTGCAGAGATACAGTCAAATGAAAAAGTTTGGGCACCCCTATTAATCTTAATCATTTTTAGTTCTAAATATTTGGGTGTTTGCAACAGCCATTTCAATTTGATATATCTAATAACTGATGGACACAGTAATATTTCAGGATTGAAATGAGGTTTATTGTACTAACAGAAAGATGTGCAATATGTATTTAAACCAAAATTTGACCGCTGCAAAAGTATGGGCACCTCAACAGAAAAGTGACATTAATAATTTAGTAGATCCTCCTTTTGAAAAAATAACAGCCTCTAGTCGCTTCCTGTAGCTTTTAATCAGTTCCTGGATGGAAGATATTTTTGACCATTCCTCTTTACAAAACAATTCCAGGTGTCAGTTAAGGTTTGATGGTCGCCGAGCATGGACAGCCCGCTTCAAATTATCCCACAGATGTTCAATGATATTCAGGTCTTGTGGGATCTGGGATGGCCATTCCAGAACATTAATTTTTGCTCTGCATGAATGCCTGAGTAGATTTGGAACTGTGTTTTGGATCATTGTCTTGCTGAAATATCCATCCCCGGCGTAACTCAAATTTGTCACTGATTCTTGTACATTATTTCAAGAATCTGCTGATACTGAGTTGAATCCATGCGACCCTCAACTTTAACAAGATTCCGGTGCCGGGCATTGGCCACAGCCCCAAGCATGATGGAACCTCCACCAAATTTTACAGTGGGTAGCAAGTGTTTTTTCTTGGAATGCTGTGTTTTTGGACGCCATGCATAAAGCCTTTTTGTATGACCAAACAACTCAATCTTTGTTTCATCAGTCCACAGGACCTTCTTCCAAAATGAAGCTGGCTTGTCCAAATGTGCTTTTGCATACCTCAGGCGATTCTGTTTGTGGCGTGCTTTCAGAAACGGCTTCTTTCGCATCACTCTCCCCCCATACAGCTTCTCCTTGTGCAAAGTGTGCTGTATTGTTGACCGATACACAGTGACACCATCTGCAGCAAGATGATGCTGCAGCTCTTTGGAGGTGGTCTGTGGATTGTCCTTGACTGTTCTCACCATTCTTCTTTCTGCCTTTCCGATATTTTTTCTTGGCCTGCCACTTCTGGGCTTAACAAGAACTGTCCCTGTGGTCTTCCATTTCCTTACTATGTTCCTCACAGTGGAAACTGACAGGTTAAATCTCTGAGACAACTTTTTGTATCCTTCCCCCTGAACAACTATGTTGAACAATCTTTTTTTTTTTTCAGATCATTTGAGAGTTGTTTTTGAGGAGCCCATGATGCCACTCTTCAGAGGAGATTCAAATAGGA
The DNA here is from genome assembly GCA_947044405.1 of Leptodactylus fallax. NCBI lineage: Eukaryota > Metazoa > Chordata > Amphibia > Anura > Leptodactylidae > Leptodactylus > Leptodactylus fallax. The sequence goes on along the minus strand of CAMRHE010002179.1, from coordinate 172 downwards.
GAACAACTTGCAATTGGCACCTTAAATACCTTTTCTCATGATTGGATACACCTGGCTATGAAGTTCAAAGCTCAGTGAGGTTACAAAACCAATTTTGTGCTTCAGTAAGTCAGTAAAAAGTAGTTAGGAGTATTCAAATCAATAAAATGATAAGGTACCCAAATTTTTGCAG
>CAMRHE010002178.1:0-10767 GCA_947044405.1 Leptodactylus fallax | reverse complement strand
TATAACTACTATACTACTGCTCCTATGTACAAGAATATAACTACTATAATACTGCTCCTATGTACAAGAATATAACTACTATAATACTGCCTCCTATGTACAAGAATATAACTACTATAATACTGCTCCTATGTACAAGAATATAACTACTATAATACTGCTCCTATGTACAAGAATATAACTACTATAATATAACACTTACTAGTGTACAAGAATATAACTACTATAATACTACTCCTATGTACAAGAATATAACTACTATACTACTGCTCCTATGTACAAGAATATAACTACTACAATACTGCTCCCATGTACAAGAATATAACTAGCCTAATACTGCTCCTATGTACAAGAATATAACTACTATACATTCTACCTACTATGCATAAGAATATAACTACTATAATACTACCACCTATGTACAGGAATATAACTAGCCATAATACTGCTCTTGTGTACAAGAATATAACTACTATAATACTGCTCCTTTGTACAGGAATATAACTACTATAATACTACAACTGCTATGTACAAGAATACAATTGCTATAATACTGCTCCTATGTACAAGACTATAACTACTATAATACTGTCCCCTTTATGTACAAGAATATAACTACTATAATACTGCCCCTATGTACACAAGAATATAATTTATTATAATATGGTCTTATGTACAAGAATATAACTACTATAATACTACCTACTATGTACAAGAATATAACTACTATAATACTACCTCCTATGTACAGGAATATAACTACTTCTTATAATACTGCTCCTATGTACAAGAATATAACTACTCTAGCAATACTGCTCCTTTGTACAGGAATACACCATTACACATACCTGCTATGTACAAGAATATAACTGCTATAATACTGCCACCTATGTACAAGACTACAACTACTATAATACTGTCCCTATGTACAAGAATATAACTACTATAATACTGCCCCTATGTACAAGAATAAAGGCAACTACTATAATACTGCCCTCATAAAAGTAAGAATATAAATTACTATAACACTACTCCTATGTACAAGAATACAATTACTATAATACTACCCCGTGTGTACAAGAATATAACTACTATAATACTGCTCCTATGTACAAGAATATAACTACTATAATACTACCTCCTATGTACAAGAATATAACTACTATAATACTGCCCCCCTGTACAAGAATATAACTTCCATTTAATACTACTCCTATGTACAAGAATATAACTACTATAATACTACCTACTATGTACAAGAATATAACTACTTATAATACTACTCCTGTGTACAAGAATATAACTACTATAATACTGCACCTATGTACAAGAATATAACTACTATAATACTACTTCTATGTACAAGAATATAACTACTATAATACTACCTACCATGTACAAGAATATAACTACTATACTACTGCTCCTATGTACAAGAATATAACTACTATAATACTGCTCCTATGTAATAAGAATAAAACTACTATAATACTACTCCACGTCTTAAGAATACAACTACTATAATACTACTCTTATGTACAAGAATATAATCATTATAATACTGCACCTATGTACAAGAATATAACTACTATATTGTTGGGACCTATGTACAAGAATATAACTACTATAATAAGTCTCAAGGCACCAAGAATATAACTACTATACTACTGCTCCTATGTACAAGAATATAACTACTATAATACTGCCCCTATGTACAAGAATATAACTACTATAATACTACTCCTATGTACAAGAATATAACTACTATAATACTTACCTCCTGGGCCACAAGAATATAACTACTATAATACTACCTCTTATGTACAAGACTATAACTACTATAATACTGCACCTATGTACAAGAATATAACTACTATAATATTGCTCCTATGTACAAGAATATAAATTTCCACAATACTGTTCCTAAGTGTACAAGAATATAACTACTATAATATTGCTCCTATGTAAGAATATAACTACTATAATACTGCTCCTATGTACAAGAATATAACTACTATAATACTGCTCCTATGTACAAGAATATAACTACCATAATACTGCCCCTATGTACAAGAAATATAACTACTATACTACCTGCAAAAGGTACAAGAATATAACTACTATAATACTACCTACTATGTACAAGAATATAACTACTATACTACTGTTCCCTATGTACAAGAATATAACTACTATAATACTGTCTTTTATGCATAACATATAACTACTATAATACTACTCCTGTACAAGAATATAACTACTATACTGTCTACTCCTATGTACAAGAATATAACTACTTATAATACTACTCCTATGTACAAGAATATAACTACTATAATACTGCTCCTATGTACAAGAATATAACTACTATAATAACAATTCCCCTGTACAAGAATATAACTACTATATACTACTTCTATGTACAAGAATATAACTACTATAATACTACTCACTATGTACAAGAATATAACTACTATACTACTGTTCCTATACAAGAATATAACTACTATAATACTACCCGTGTCAAAGAATATAACTACTATAATACTACCTATTATGCACACAATTATAACTACTATACTACTGCTCCTATGTACAAGAATATAACTAATATAATACTGCTCCTATGTACAAGAATATAACTACTATAATACTACTCCTAGGTAAGAATATAACTACTATAATACTATCATATGTACAAGAATATAACTACTATAATACTACTCCTATGTACAAGAATATAACTACTATAATAATACTCCTATGTAAGAATATAACTACTAAGTAATATACCCCAGGTACAAGAATATAACTACTATAATACTACTTCTATGTGGCCAGAATATAACTACTATAATACTACCTACTATGTACAAGAATATAACTACTATACTACTGTTCCTATGTACAAGAATATAACTACTATAATACTGCACATATGTCATGTAGAATATAAATTATTGTAATACTGTTCCCTATGTACAAGAATATAACTACTAATACTACTCCTATGTACAAGAATATAACTACCCTAATACTGCTCCTATGTACAAGAATATAACTACTATAATACTACTCCTATGTACAAGAATATAATTTATTTAATAATGCTCCCTATGTACAAGAATATAACTACTATAATACTACTCCCAGTGTACAAGAATGTAACTACTATAATACTGTTCTACAAGGTATAGAATGTAACTACCATAATACTGCTCCTATGTACAAGAATATAACTACTATAATACTGCTCCCATGTGCTGTAAGAATATACCTCATTATAATACTACCTCCTATGTACAAGAATATTACTGCTATAATACTGGTCTATGTACAAGAATATACCTACTATAATACTGTTCTCAGGCATACAATTATAACCTACACACATTTACTCCTAAGTGTACAAGAATATTAACTACTATAATACTACTCCTATGTACAAGAATATAACTACTATACTACTGTTCCTATGTACAAGAATATAACTACTATACTAATGGTCTTATGTAAAAAATATAACTACTATAATACTGCTCCTATGTACAAGAATATAACTACTATAATACTACCTCATATGTACAAGAATATAACTACTATAATACTGTTCCTATGTACAAGAATATAACTACTATAATACCTCATATGTACAAGAATATAACTACTATAATACTGCTCCTATGTACAAGAATATAACTACTATAATACTGCTCCTATGTACAAGAATATAACTACTATAATACTGCACCCATGTACAAGAATATAATCAACATAATAATACCTCATATGTACAAGAATATAACTACTATAATACGTTCCTATGTACAAGAATAAACTACTATAATACTACTTCTGTTGTTCAAGAATATAAATCCACTATAAATACTGCACCTATGTAACAAGAATATAACTACTATAATACTGCTTGGGGGGGGCCCCTATGTAGAAAAAGAATATAACTACTATAATACTACTCTTGGTGTACAAGAATATAACTACTACCTACTGCTCTCTCTCTATGTACAAGAATATAACTACTATAATACTGCTCCTATGTACAAGAATATAACTACTTATAATACTACCTCCTAGTGTACAAGAATATAACTACTATAATACTGCTCCTATGTACAAGAATATAACTACTATAATACTACTTCCACGCATAAGAATATAACTACTATAATACTACTATAAAGAATACTACTATATAATACTGCTATGTACAAGAATATAACTACTATAATACTGCTCCTATGTACAAGAATATAACTACTATAATACTACTCCTATGTACAAGAATATAACTACTATAATACTGCTCCTATGTACAAGAATATAACTACTATAATACTGCTCCTATGTACAAGAATATAACTACTATAATACTGCTCCTATGTACAAGAATATAACTACTATAATACTGCTCCTATGTACAAGAATATAACTACTATAATACTGCTCCTATGTACAAGAATATAACTACTATAATACTGCTCCTATGTACAAGAATATAACTACTATAATACTACTCCTATGTACAAGAATATAACTACTATAATACTACTCCTATGTACAAGAATATAACTACTATAATACTGCTCCTATGTACAAGAATATAACTACTATAATACTACTCCTATGTACAAGAATATAACTACTATAATACTGCTCCTATGTACAAGAATATAACTACTATAATACTACTCCTATGTACAAGAATATAACTACTATAATACTGCTCCTATGTACAAGAATATAACTACTATAATACTGCTCCTATGTACAAGAATATAACTACTATAATACTGCTCCTATGTACAAGAATATAACTACTATAATACTGCTCCTATGTACAAGAATATAACTACTATAATACTGCCTCCTATGTACAAGAATATAACTACTATAATACTGCTCCTATGTACAAGAATATAACTACTATAATACTACTCCTATGTACAAGAATATAACTACTATAATACTGCTCCTATGTACAAGAATATAACTACTATAATACTGCTCCTATGTACAAGAATATAACTACTATAATACTACTCCTATGTACAAGAATATAACTACTATAATACTACTCCTATGTACAAGAATATAACTACTATAATACTGCTCCTATGTACAAGAATATAACTACTATAATACTGCTCCTATGTACAAGAATATAACTACTATAATACTGCTCCTATGTACAAGAATATAACTACTATAATACTGCTCCTATGTACAAGAATATAACTACTATAATACTGCTCCTATGTACAAGAATATAACTACTATAATACTGCCTCCTATGTACAAGAATATAACTACTATAATACTGCTCCTATGTACAAGAATATAACTACTATAATACTGCTCCTATGTACAAGAATATAACTACTATAATACTGCTCCTATGTACAAGAATATAACTACTATAATACTGCTCCTATGTACAAGAATATAACTACTATAATACTGCTCCTATGTACAAGAATATAACTACTATAATACTGCTCCTATGTACAAGAATATAACTACTATAATACTGCTCCTATGTACAAGAATATAACTACTATAATACTACTCCTATGTACAAGAATATAACTACTATAATACTGCTCCTATGTACAAGAATATAACTACTATAATACTGCTCCTATGTACAAGAATATAACTACTATAATACTGCTCCTATGTACAAGAATATAACTACTATAATACTACTCCTATGTACAAGAATATAACTACTATAATACTGCCTCCTATGTACAAGAATATAACTACTATAATACTGCTCCTATGTACAAGAATATAACTACTATAATACTGCTCCTATGTACAAGAATATAACTACTATAATACTGCTCCCTATGTACAAGAATATAACTACTATAATACTGCTCCTATGTACAAGAATATAACTACTATAATACTGCTCCTATGTACAAGAATATAACTACTATAATACTGCCTCTATGTACAAGAATATAACTACTATAATACTACTCCTATGTACAAGAATATAACTACTATAATACTGCTCCTATGTACAAGAATATAACTACTATAATACTGCTCCTATGTACAAGAATATAACTACTATAATACTGCTCCTATGTACAAGAATATAACTACTATAATACTGCTCCTATGTACAAGAATATAACTACTATAATACTGCTCCTATGTACAAGAATATAACTACTATAATACTACTCCTATGTACAAGAATATAACTACTATAATACTGCCTCTATGTACAAGAATATAACTACTATAATACTGCTCCTATGTACAAGAATATAACTACTATAATACTGCTCCTATGTACAAGAATATAACTACTATAATACTGCTCCTATGTACAAGAATATAACTACTATAATACTGCCCCCTATGTACAAGAATATAACTACTATAATACTGCTCCTATGTACAAGAATATAACTACTATAATACTGCTCCTATGTACAAGAATATAACTACTATAATACTGCTCCTATGTACAAGAATATAACTACTATAATACTGCTCCTATGTACAAGAATATAACTACTATAATACTGCCCCTATGTACAAGAATATAACTACTATAATACTGCTCCTATGTACAAGAATATAACTACTATAATACTGCTCCTATGTACAAGAATATAACTACTATAATACTGCTCCTATGTACAAGAATATAACTACTATAATACTGCTCCTATGTACAAGAATATAACTACTATAATACTGCTCCTATGTACAAGAATATAACTACTATAATACTGCCCTATGTACAAGAATATAACTACTATAATACTGCTCCTATGTACAAGAATATAACTACTATAATACTGCTCCTATGTACAAGAATATAACTACTATAATACTGCTCCTATGTACAAGAATATAACTACTATAATACTGCTCCTATGTACAAGAATATAACTACTATAATACTACTCCTATGTACAAGAATATAACTACTATAATACTGCTCCTATGTACAAGAATATAACTACTATAATACTACTCCTATGTACAAGAATATAACTACTATAATACTGCTCCTATGTACAAGAATATAACTACTATAATACTGCTCCTATGTACAAGAATATAACTACTATAATACTACTCCTATGTACAAGAATATAACTACTATAATACTGCTCCTATGTACAAGAATATAACTACTATAATACTGCTCCTATGTACAAGAATATAACTACTATAATACTGCCCCCTATGTACAAGAATATAACTACTATAATACTACTCCTATGTACAAGAATATAACTACTATAATACTACTCCTATGTACAAGAATATAACTACTATAATACTGCCCCTATGTACAAGAATATAACTACTATAATACTACTCCTATGTACAAGAATATAACTACTATAATACTGCTCCTATGTACAAGAATATAACTACTATAATACTGCTCTATGTACAAGAATATAACTACTATAATACTGCTCCTATGTACAAGAATATAACTACTATAATACTACTCCTATGTACAAGAATATAACTACTATAATACTACTCCTATGTACAAGAATATAACTACTATAATACTACTCCTATGTACAAGAATATAACTACTATAATACTGCCCCTATGTACAAGAATATAACTACTATAATACTACTCCTATGTACAAGAATATAACTACTATAATACTGCTCCTATGTACAAGAATATAACTACTATAATACTACTCCTATGTACAAGAATATAACTACTATAATACTGCTCCTATGTACAAGAATATAACTACTATAATACTGCTCCTATGTACAAGAATATAACTACTATAATACTGCTCCTATGTACAAGAATATAACTACTATAATACTGCTCCTATGTACAAGAATATAACTACTATAATACTGCTCCTATGTACAAGAATATAACTACTATAATACTGCTCCTATGTACAAGAATATAACTACTATAATACTGCTCCTATGTACAAGAATATAACTACTATAATACTGCTCCTATGTACAAGAATATAACTACTATAATACTACTCCTATGTACAAGAATATAACTACTATAATACTGCTCCTATGTACAAGAATATAACTACTATAATACTGCTCCTATGTACAAGAATATAACTACTATAATACTGCTCCTATGTACAAGAATATAACTACTATAATACTGCTCCTATGTACAAGAATATAACTACTATAATACTGCTCCTATGTACAAGAATATAACTACTATAATACTGCTCCTATGTACAAGAATATAACTACTATAATACTGCTCCTATGTACAAGAATATAACTACTATAATACTGCTCCTATGTACAAGAATATAACTACTATAATACTGCCTCCTATGTACAAGAATATAACTACTATAATACTGCTCCTATGTACAAGAATATAACTACTATAATACTGCTCCTATGTACAAGAATATAACTACTATAATACTACTCCTATGTACAAGAATATAACTACTATAATACTGCTCCCTATGTACAAGAATATAACTACTATAATACTGCTCCTATGTACAAGAATATAACTACTATAATACTGCCTCCTATGTACAAGAATATAACTACTATAATACTGCTCCTATGTACAAGAATATAACTACTATAATACTGCCTCCTATGTACAAGAATATAACTACTATAATACTGCTCCTATGTACAAGAATATAACTACTATAATACTGCTCCTATGTACAAGAATATAACTACTATAATACTGCTCCTATGTACAAGAATATAACTACTATAATACTGCTCCTATGTACAAGAATATAACTACTATAATACTGCTCCTATGTACAAGAATATAACTACTATAATACTGCTCCTATGTACAAGAATATAACTACTATAATACTACCTCCTATGTACAAGAATATAACTACTATAATACTACTCCTATGTACAAGAATATAACTACTATAATACTGCTCCTATGTACAAGAATATAACTACTATAATACTGCTCCTATGTACAAGAATATAACTACTATAATACTGCTCCTATGTACAAGAATATAACTACTATAATACTGCTCCTATGTACAAGAATATAACTACTATAATACTGCCCCTATGTACAAGAATATAACTACTATAATACTGCTCCTATGTACAAGAATATAACTACTATAATACTGCTCCTATGTACAAGAATATAACTACTATAATACTGCTCCTATGTACAAGAATATAACTACTATAATACTGCTCCTATGTACAAGAATATAACTACTATAATACTGCTCCTATGTACAAGAATATAACTACTATAATACTGCTCCTATGTACAAGAATATAACTACTATAATACTGCTCCTATGTACAAGAATATAACTACTATAATACTGCTCCTATGTACAAGAATATAACTACTATAATACTGCTCCTATGTACAAGAATATAACTACTATAATACTGCTCCTATGTACAAGAATATAACTACTATAATACTGCTCCTATGTACAGAATATAACTACTATAATACTGCTCCTATGTACAAGAATATAACTACTATAATACTGTCCCTATGTACAAGAATATAACTACTATAATACTGCTCCTATGTACAAGAATATAACTACTATAATACTGCTCCTATGTACAAGAATATAACTACTATAATACTGCTCCTATGTACAAGAATATAACTACTATAATACTGCTCCTATGTACAAGAATATAACTACTATAATACTACTCCTATGTACAAGAATATAACTACTATACTACTTAACTACTATAATACTGCTCCTATGTACAAGAATATAACTACTATAATACTGCTCCTATGTACAAGAATATAACTACTATAATACTACTCCTATGTACAAGAATATAACTACTATAATACTGGGGGGGGGCTCCTATGTACAAGAATATAACTACTATAATACTGCCCCCATGTACAAGTATATACACACGTGGACAAAATTTTGGTACCCTCGCTTAATGAAAGAAAACTCAAATGGTCACAGAAATAACTTGAATCTGTCAAAAGTAATAACAATATATAAAAAAAAAAAATTTTATGAAAATGAACAAATGAAAGTCAGACATTGCTTTCCAACCATACTTCAAAAGAATTTTTTACAAAAAAGAAACTCATGAAACAGGCGTGGACAGAAATGAGGGTTCCCTTAACTTAATATTTTGTTGCACAACCTTTTGAGGCAATCCCGGCAATCAAACGATTCCTGTAACTGTGAATGAGACTTCTGCACCTCTCAGCAGGTATTTTTGCCACTTCTTCATGAGCAAACTGCTCCAGGTGTCTGGTTTGGAAGGGTACCTTTTCCAGACGGCATGTTTCAGCTCCTTCCAAAGATGCTCAATAGGATTTAGGTCAGGCCTATAGAAGGCTACTCAGAATAGTCCATGTTTTCCTCTTAGCCATTCTTGGGTGTTTTTATTGTGTGTTTTGGGTCATTATCCTGTTGCAAGACCCATGACCTGTGACTGAGACCAAGCTTTCTGACACTGGGCAGCACATTTCTCTCTAGAATCCCCTTTGATAGTCTTGAGATTTCATTGTACCCTGCACAGATACCCAAGACACCCTGTGCCAGATGCAGCAAAGCAGCCCCCAGAACATAACAGAGCCCCTCCATGTTTCACAGTAGGGACAGTGTTCTTTTCAAGATAGGCTTCCATTTTTCCGTCTGTGAACATAGAGCTGATGTGCTTTGCCAAAAATTTTGATTTTTGTCTCAGCTGTCCATAAGACATTATCCCAGAAGCTTTG
>CAMRHE010002177.1:0-10769 GCA_947044405.1 Leptodactylus fallax | reverse complement strand
TATAATACAGGATGTAACTCAGGATCAGTACAGGATAAGTAATGTAATGTATGTACACAGTGACTGTACCAGCAGAATAGTGAGCGCAGCTCTGGAGTATAATACAGGATGTAACTCAGGATCAGTACAGGATAAGTAATGTAATGTATGTACACAGTGACTGTACCAGCAGAATAGTGAGCGAGCTCTGGAGTATAATACAGGATAAGTAATGTAATGTATGTACACAGTGACTGCACCAGCAGAATAGTGAGCGCAGCTCTGGAGTATAATACAGGATGTAACTCAGGATCAGTACAGGATAAGTAATGTAATGTATGTACACAGTGACTGCACCAGCAGAATAGTGAGCGCAGCTCTGGAGTATAATACAGGATGTACAGGATCAGTAATGTAATGTATGTATCACAGTGACTGTACCAGCAGAATAGTGAGCGCAGCTCTGGAGTATAATACAGGATGTAACTCAGGATCAGTACAGGATAAGTAATGTAATGTATGTACACAGTGACTGTACCAGCAGAATAGTGAGCGCAGCTCTGGAGTATAATACAGGATGTAACTCAGGATCAGTACAGGATAAGTAATGTAATGTATGTACACAGTGACTGCACCAGCAGAATAGTGAGCGCAGCTCTGGAGTATAATACAGGATAAGTAATGTAATGTATGTACACAGTGACTGTACCAGCAGAATAGTGAGCGCAGCTCTGGAGTATAATACAGGATAAGTAATGTAATGTATGTACACAGTGACTGTACCAGCAGAATAGTGAGTGCAGCTCTGGAGTATAATACAGGATGTAACTCAGGATCAGTACAGGATAAGTAATGTAATGTATGTACACAGTGACTGTACCAGCAGAATAGTGAGCGCAGCTCTGGAGTATAATACAGGATAAGTAATGTAATGTATGTACACAGTGACTGTACCAGCAGAATAGTGAGCGCAGCTCTGGAGTATAATACAGGATGTAACTCAGGATCAGTACAGGATAAGTAATGTAATGTATGTACACAGTGACTGTACCAGCAGAATAGTGAGCGCAGCTCTGGAGTACTAATCAGTCAGGATAAGTAATGTAATGTATGTACACAGTGACTGCACCAGCAGAATAGTGAGCGCAGCTCTGGAGTATAATACAGGATGTAACTCAGGATCAGTACAGGATAAGTAATGTAATGTATGTACACAGTGACTGTACCAGCAGAATAGTGAGCGCAGCTCTGGAGTATAATACAGGATGTAACTCAGGATCAGTACAGGATAAGTAATGTAATGTATGTACACAGTGACTGTACCAGCAGAATAGTGAGCGCAGCTCTGGAGTATAATACAGGATGTAACTCAGGATCAGTACAGGATAAGTAATGTAATGTATGTACACAGTGACTGTACCAGCAGAATAGTGAGCGCAGCTCTGGAGTATAATACAGGATAAGTAATGTAATGTATGTACACAGTGACTGCACCAGCAGAATAGTGAGTGCAGCTCTGGAGTATAATACAGGATGTAACTCAGGATCAGTACAGGATAAGTAATGTAATGTATGTACACAGTGACTGCACCAGCAGAATAGTGAGCGCAGCTCTGGAGTATAATACAGGATGTAACTCAGGATCAGTACAGGATAAGTAATGTAATGTATGTACACAGTGACTGTACCAGCAGAATAGTGAGCGCAGCTCTGGAGTATAATACAGGATGTAACTCAGGATCAGTACAGGATAAGTAATGTAATGTATGTACACAGTGACTGTACCAGCAGAATAGTGAGCGCAGCTCTGGAGTATAATACAGGATAAGTAATGTAATGTATGTACACAGTGACTGTACCAGCAGAATAGTGAGCGCAGCTCTGGAGTATAATACAGGATGTAACTCAGGATCAGTACAGGATAAGTAATGTAATGTATGTACACAGTGACTGTACCAGCAGAATAGTGAGCGCAGCTCTGGAGTATAATACAGGATGTAACTCAGGATCAGTACAGGATAAGTAATGTAATGTATGTACACAGTGACTGTACCAGCAGAATAGTGAGCGCAGCTCTGGAGTATAATACAGGATGTAACTCAGGATCAGTACAGGATAAGTAATGTAATGTATGTACACAGTGACTGTACCAGCAGAATAGTGAGCGCAGCTCTGGAGTATAATACAGGATGTAACTCAGGATCAGTACAGGATAAGTAATGTAATGTATGTACACAGTGACTGTACCAGCAGAATAGTGAGTGCAGCTCTGGAGTATAATACAGGATAAGTAATGTAATGTATGTACACAGTGACTGCACCAGCAGAATAGTGAGCGCAGCTCTGGAGTATAATACAGGATGTAACTCAGGATCAGTACAGGATAAGTAATGTAATGTATGTACACAGTGACTGTACCAGCAGAATAGTGAGCGCAGCTCTGGAGTATAATACAGGATGTAACTCAGGATCAGTACAGGATAAGTAATGTAATGTATGTACACAGTGACTGCACCAGCAGAATAGTGAGCGCAGCTCTGGAGTATAATACAGGATAAGTAATGTAATGTATGTACACAGTGACTGTACCAGCAGAATAGTGAGCGCAGCTCTGGAGTATAATACAGGATGTAACTCAGGATCAGTACAGGATAAGTAATGTAATGTATGCACAGTGACTGTACCAGCAGAATAGTGAGCGCAGCTCTGGAGTATAATACAGGATGTAACTCAGGATCAGTACAGGATAAGTAATGTAATGTATGTACACAGTGACTGCACCAGCAGAATAGTGAGCGCAGCTCTGGAGTATAATACAGGATAAGTAATGTAATGTATGTACACAGTGACTGCACCAGCAGAATAGTGAGCGCAGCTCTGGAGTATAATACAGGATAAGTAATGTAATGTATGTACACAGTGACTGTACCAGCAGAATAGTGAGCGCAGCTCTGGAGTATAATACAGGATAAGTAATGTAATGTATGTACACAGTGACTGCACCAGCAGAATAGTGAGCGCAGCTCTGGAGTATAATACAGGATGTAACTCAGGATCAGTACAGGATAAGTAATGTAATGTATGTACACAGTGACTGTACCAGCAGAATAGTGAGCGCAGCTCTGGAGTATAATACAGGATGTAACTCAGGATCAGTACAGGATAAGTAATGTAATGTATGTACACAGTGACTGTACCAGCAGAATAGTGAGCGCAGCTCTGGAGTATAATACAGGATAAGTAATGTAATGTATGTACACAGTGACTGTACCAGCAGAATAGTGAGCGCAGCTCTGGAGTATAATACAGGATAAGTAATGTAATGTATGTACACAGTGACTGCACCAGCAGAATAGTGAGCGCAGCTCTGGAGTATAATACAGGATGTAACTCAGGATCAGTACAGGATAAGTAATGTAATGTATGTACACAGTGACTGTACCAGCAGAATAGTGAGTGCAGCTCTGGAGTATAATACAGGATGTAACTCAGGATCAGTACAGGATAAGTAATGTAATGTATGTACACAGTGACTGTACCAGCAGAATAGTGAGCGCAGCTCTGGAGTATAATACAGGATAAGTAATGTAATGTATGTACACAGTGACTGCACTAGCAGAATAGTGAGCGCAGCTCTGGAGTATAATACAGGATAAGTAATGTAATGTATGTACACAGTGACTGTACCAGCAGAATAGTGAGCGCAGCTCTGGAGTATAATACAGGATGTAACTCAGGATCAGTACAGGATAAGTAATGTAATGTATGTACACAGTGACTGCACCAGCAGAATAGTGAGCGCAGCTCTGGAGTATAATACAGGATGTAACTGAGGACAGTAAGTAATGTAATGTATGTACACAGTGACTGTACCAGCAGAATAGTGAGTGCAGCTCTGGAGTATAATACAGGATAAGTAATGTAATGTATGTACACAGTGACTGTACCAGCAGAATAGTGAGCGCAGCTCTGGAGTATAATACAGGATAAGTAATGTAATGTATGTACACAGTGACTGCACCAGCAGAATAGTGAGCGCAGCTCTGGAGTATAATACAGGATAAGTAATGTAATGTATGTACACAGTGACTGTACCAGCAGAATAGTGAGCGCAGCTCTGGAGTATAATACAGGATAAGTAATGTAATGTATGTACACAGTGACTGTACCAGCAGAATAGTGAGTGCAGCTCTGGAGTATAATACAGGATGTAACTCAGGATCAGTACAGGATAAGTAATGTAATGTATGTACACAGTGACTGCACCAGCAGAATAGTGAGCGCAGCTCTGGAGTATAATACAGGATGTAACTCAGGATCAGTACAGGATAAGTAATGTAATGTATGTACACAGTGACTGCACCAGCAGAATAGTGAGCGCAGCTCTGGAGTATAATACAGGATGTAACTCAGGATCAGTACAGGATAAGTAATGTAATGTATGTACACAGTGACTGTACCAGCAGAATAGTGAGCGCAGCTCTGGAGTATAATACAGGATAAGTAATGTAATGTATGTACACAGTGACTGTACCAGCAGAATAGTGAGCGCAGCTCT
This sequence comes from Leptodactylus fallax, assembly GCA_947044405.1. Classification (NCBI taxonomy): domain Eukaryota; kingdom Metazoa; phylum Chordata; class Amphibia; order Anura; family Leptodactylidae; genus Leptodactylus; species Leptodactylus fallax. The sequence goes on along the minus strand of CAMRHE010002177.1, from coordinate 6,232 downwards.
GGAGTATAATACAGGATAAGTAATGTAATGTATGTACACAGTGACTGTACCAGCAGAATAGTGAGCGCAGCTCTGGAGTATAATACAGGATGTAACTCAGGATCAGTACAGGATAAGTAATGTAATGTATGTACACAGTGACTGTACCAGCAGAATAGTGAGCGCAGCTCTGGAGTATAATACAGGATGTAACTCAGGATCAGTACAGGATAAGTAATGTAATGTATGTACACAGTGACTGTACCAGCAGAATAGTGAGCGCAGCTCTGGAGTATAATACAGGATGTAACTCAGGATCAGTACAGGATAAGTAATGTAATGTATGTACACAGTGACTGTACCAGCAGAATAGTGAGCGCAGCTCTGGAGTATAATACAGGATAAGTAATGTAATGTATGTACACAGTGACTGTACCAGCAGAATAGTGAGCGCAGCTCTGGAGTATAATACAGGATAAGTAATGTAATGTATGTACACAGTGACTGCACCAGCAGAATAGTGAGCGCAGCTCTGGAGTATAATACAGGATAAGTAATGTAATGTATGTACACAGTGACTGCACCAGCAGAATAGTGAGCGCAGCTCTGGAGTATAATACAGGATGTAACTCAGGATCAGTACAGGATAAGTAATGTAATGTATGTACACAGTGACTGCACCAGCAGAATAGTGAGCGCAGCTCTGGAGTATAATACAGGATGTAACTCAGGATCAGTACAGGATAAGTAATGTAATGTATGTACACAGTGACTGTACCAGCAGAATAGTGAGCGCAGCTCTGGAGTATAATACAGGATGTAACTCAGGATCAGTACAGGATAAGTAATGTAATGTATGTACACAGTGACTGTACCAGCAGAATAGTGAGCGCAGCTCTGGAGTATAATACAGGATAAGTAATGTAATGTATGTACACAGTGACTGCACCAGCAGAATAGTGAGCGCAGCTCTGGAGTATAATACAGGATAAGTAATGTAATGTATGTACACAGTGACTGTACCAGCAGAATAGTGAGCGCAGCTCTGGAGTATAATACAGGATGTAACTCAGGATCAGTACAGGATAAGTAATGTAATGTATGTACACAGTGACTGCACCAGCAGAATAGTGAGCGCAGCTCTGGAGTATAATACAGGATGTAACTCAGGATCAGTACAGGATAAGTAATGTAATGTATGTACACAGTGACTGCACCAGCAGAATAGTGAGCGCAGCTCTGGAGTATAATACAGGATAAGTAATGTAATGTATGTACACAGTGACTGTACCAGCAGAATAGTGAGCGCAGCTCTGGAGTATAATACAGGATGTAACTCAGGATCAGTACAGGATAAGTAATGTAATGTATGTACACAGTGACTGTACCAGCAGAATAGTGAGCGCAGCTCTGGAGTATAATACAGGATAAGTAATGTAATGTATGTACACAGTGACTGTACCAGCAGAATAGTGAGCGCAGCTCTGGAGTATAATACAGGATGTAACTCAGGATCAGTACAGGATAAGTAATGTAATGTATGTACACAGTGACTGTACCAGCAGAATAGTGAGCGCAGCTCTGGAGTATAATACAGGATGTAACTCAGGATCAGTACAGGATAAGTAATGTAATGTATGTACACAGTGACTGTACCAGCAGAATAGTGAGCGCAGCTCTGGAGTATAATACAGGATAAGTAATGTAATGTATGTACACAGTGACTGCACCAGCAGAATAGTGAGTGCAGCTCTGGAGTATAATACAGGATGTAACTCAGGATCAGTACAGGATAAGTAATGTAATGTATGTACACAGTGACTGTACCAGCAGAATAGTGAGCGCAGCTCTGGAGTATAATACAGGATGTAACTCAGGATCAGTACAGGATAAGTAATGTAATGTATGTACACAGTGACTGTACCAGCAGAATAGTGAGCGCAGCTCTGGAGTATAATACAGGATGTAACTCAGGATCAGTACAGGATAAGTAATGTAATGTATGTACACAGTGACTGTACCAGCAGAATAGTGAGCGCAGCTCTGGAGTATAATACAGGATGTAACTCAGGATCAGTACAGGATAAGTAATGTAATGTATGTACACAGTGACTGTACCAGCAGAATAGTGAGCGCAGCTCTGGAGTATAATACAGGATAAGTAATGTAATGTATGTACACAGTGACTGCACCAGCAGAATAGTGAGCGCAGCTCTGGAGTATAATACAGGATGTAACTCAGGATCAGTACAGGATAAGTAATGTAATGTATGTACACAGTGACTGTACCAGCAGAATAGTGAGCGCAGCTCTGGAGTATAATACAGGATGTAACTCAGGATCAGTACAGGATAAGTAATGTAATGTATGTACACAGTGACTGTACCAGCAGAATAGTGAGCGCAGCTCTGGAGTATAATACAGGATAAGTAATGTAATGTATGTACACAGTGACTGTACCAGCAGAATAGTGAGCGCAGCTCTGGAGTATAATACAGGATGTAACTCAGGATCAGTACAGGATAAGTAATGTAATGTATGTACACAGTGACTGTACCAGCAGAATAGTGAGCGCAGCTCTGGAGTATAATACAGGATGTAACTCAGGATCAGTACAGGATAAGTAATGTAATGTATGTACACAGTGACTGTACCAGCAGAATAGTGAGCGCAGCTCTGGAGTATAATACAGGATAAGTAATGTAATGTATGTACACAGTGACTGTACCAGCAGAATAGTGAGCGCAGCTCTGGAGTATAATACAGGATAAGTAATGTAATGTATGTACACAGTGACTGTACCAGCAGAATAGTGAGCGCAGCTCTGGAGTATAATACAGGATAAGTAATGTAATGTATGTACACAGTGACTGCACCAGCAGAATAGTGAGCGCAGCTCTGGAGTATAATACAGGATGTAACTCAGGATCAGTACAGGATAAGTAATGTAATGTATGTACACAGTGACTGTACCAGCAGAATAGTGAGCGCAGCTCTGGAGTATAATACAGGATGTAACTCAGGATCAGTACAGGATAAGTAATGTAATGTATGTACACAGTGACTGTACCAGCAGAATAGTGAGCGCAGCTCTGGAGTATAATACAGGATAAGTAATGTAATGTATGTACACAGTGACTGCACCAGCAGAATAGTGAGCGCAGCTCTGGAGTATAATACAGGATAAGTAATGTAATGTATGTACACAGTGACTGCACCAGCAGAATAGTGAGCGCAGCTCTGGAGTATCAGATACAGGATAAGTAATGTAATGTATGTACACAGTGACTGCACCAGCAGAATAGTGAGCGCAGCTCTGGAGTATAATACAGGATGTAACTCAGGATCAGTACAGGATAAGTAATGTAATGTATGTACACAGTGACTGTACCAGCAGAATAGTGAGCGCAGCTCTGGAGTATAATACAGGATGTAACTCAGGATCAGTACAGGATAAGTAATGTAATGTATGTACACAGTGACTGTACCAGCAGAATAGTGAGCGCAGCTCTGGAGTATAATACAGGATAAGTAATGTAATGTATGTACACAGTGACTGCACCAGCAGAATAGTGAGCGCAGCTCTGGAGTATAATACAGGATAAGTAATGTAATGTATGTACACAGTGACTGTACCAGCAGAATAGTGAGCGCAGCTCTGGAGTATAATACAGGATGTAACTCAGGATCAGTACAGGATAAGTAATGTAATGTATGTACACAGTGACTGTACCAGCAGAATAGTGAGCGCAGCTCTGGAGTATAATACAGGATGTAACTCAGGATCAGTACAGGATAAGTAATGTAATGTATGTACACAGTGACTGTACCAGCAGAATAGTGAGCGCAGCTCTGGAGTATAATACAGGATGTAACTCAGGATCAGTACAGGATAAGTAATGTAATGTATGTACACAGTGACTGTACCAGCAGAATAGTGAGCGCAGCTCTGGAGTATAATACAGGATAAGTAATGTAATGTATGTACACAGTGACTGCACCAGCAGAATAGTGAGCGCAGCTCTGGAGTATAATACAGGATGTAACTCAGGATCAGTACAGGATAAGTAATGTAATGTATGTACACAGTGACTGCACCAGCAGAATAGTGAGCGCAGCTCTGGAGTATAATACAGGATGTAACTCAGGATCAGTACAGGATAAGTAATGTAATGTATGTACACAGTGACTGTACCAGCAGAATAGTGAGCGCAGCTCTGGAGTATAATACAGGATAAGTAATGTAATGTATGTACACAGTGACTGTACCAGCAGAATAGTGAGCGCAGCTCTGGAGTATAATACAGGATAAGTAATGTAATGTATGTACACAGTGACTGTACCAGCAGAATAGTGAGCGCAGCTCTGGAGTATAATACAGGATAAGTAATGTAATGTATGTACACAGTGACTGTACCAGCAGAATAGTGAGCGCAGCTCTGGAGTATAATACAGGATGTAACTCAGGATCAGTACAGGATAAGTAATGTAATGTATGTACACAGTGACTGCACCAGCAGAATAGTGAGCGCAGCTCTGGAGTATAATACAGGATGTAACTCAGGATCAGTACAGGATAAGTAATGTAATGTATGTACACAGTGACTGCACCAGCAGAATAGTGAGCGCAGCTCTGGAGTATAATACAGGATGTAACTCAGGATCAGTACAGGATAAGTAATGTAATGTATGTACACAGTGACTGCACTAGCAGAATAGTGAGCGCAGCTCTGGAGTATAATACAGGATGTAACTCAGGATCAGTACAGGATAAGTAATGTAATGTATGTACACAGTGACTGTACCAGCAGAATAGTGAGCGCAGCTCTGGAGTATAATACAGGATGTAACTCAGTACAGGATAAGTAATGTAATGTATGTACACAGTGACTGTACCAGCAGAATAGTGAGCGCAGCTCTGGAGTATAATACAGGATAAGTAATGTAATGTATGTACACAGTGACTGTACCAGCAGAATAGTGAGCGCAGCTCTGGAGTATAATACAGGATGTAACTCAGGATCAGTACAGGATAAGTAATGTAATGTATGTACACAGTGACTGCACCAGCAGAATAGTGAGCGCAGCTCTGGAGTATAATACAGGATGTAACTCAGGATCAGTACAGGATAAGTAATGTAATGTATGTACACAGTGACTGTACCAGCAGAATAGTGAGCGCAGCTCTGGAGTATAATACAGGATGTAACTCAGGATCAGTACAGGATAAGTAATGTAATGTATGTACACAGTGACTGTACCAGCAGAATAGTGAGCGCAGCTCTGGAGTATAATACAGGATAAGTAATGTAATGTATGTACACAGTGACTGCACCAGCAGAATAGTGAGCGCAGCTCTGGAGTATAATACAGGATAAGTAATGTAATGTATGTACACAGTGACTGTACCAGCAGAATAGTGAGCGCAGCTCTGGAGTATAATACAGGATAAGTAATGTAATGTATGTACACAGTGACTGTACCAGCAGAATAGTGAGCGCAGCTCTGGAGTATAATACAGGATGTAACTCAGGATCAGTACAGGATAAGTAATGTAATGTATGTACACAGTGACTGTACCAGCAGAATAGTGAGCGCAGCTCTGGAGTATAATACAGGATGTAACTCAGGATCAGTACAGGATAAGTAATGTAATGTATGTACACAGTGACTGTACCAGCAGAATAGTGAGCGCAGCTCTGGAGTATAATACAGGATGTAACTCAGGATCAGTACAGGATAAGTAATGTAATGTATGTACACAGTGACTGCACCAGCAGAATAGTGAGCGCAGCTCTGGAGTATAATACAGGATGTAACTCAGGATCAGTACAGGATAAGTAATGTAATGTATGTACACAGTGACTGTACCAGCAGAATAGTGAGCGCAGCTCTGGAGTATAATACAGGATAAGTAATGTAATGTATGTACACAGTGACTGCACCAGCAGAATAGTGAGCGCAGCTCTGGAGTATAATACAGGATGTAACTCAGGATCAGTACAGGATAAGTAATGTAATGTATGTACACAGTGACTGTACCAGCAGAATAGTGAGCGCAGCTCTGGAGTATAATACAGGATGTAACTCAGGATCAGTACAGGATAAGTAATGTAATGTATGTACACAGTGACTGCACCAGCAGAATAGTGAGCGCAGCTCTGGAGTATAATACAGGATGTAACTCAGGATCAGTACAGGATAAGTAATGTAATGTATGTACACAGTGACTGTACCAGCAGAATAGTGAGCG
>CAMRHE010002176.1:0-10773 GCA_947044405.1 Leptodactylus fallax | reverse complement strand
CGTTCAGTTACGTATTGCTAATGCACAGTACACCTATCTATATATATATGGACAGTGCACAGTACTACTTCTATTTTATATATATGGTCAGTGCACAGTACTACTTCTGTTTTATATATATGGACAGTGCACAGTTCTACTTCTATTTTTATATATATGGGCATTGCACCAGTACTACTTCTATTTTTATATATGGACCTTATTGGACAGTGCACAGTACTACTTCTATTTTATATATATGGACAATGCACAGTACTAACTTCTATTTTATATATGGACAGTGCACAGTACTACTTCTATTTTATATATATGTGACAGTGCACAGTACTACTTCTATTTTTATATATGGACAGTGCACAGTACTACTTCTATTTTATATATGGGGACAGTGCACAGTACTACTTCTATTTTTATATATGGACAATGCACAGTACTACTTCTATTTTATATATATGGACAATGCACAGTACTACTTCTATTTTTATATATGGACAGTGCACAGTACTACTTCTATTTTTATATATATATGGACAGTGCACAGTACTACTTCTATTTTATATATGGGTGACAGTGCACAGTACTACTTCTATTTTATATATGGACAGTGCACAGTACTTCTATTCTATTTTATATATGGACAGTGCACAGTACTACTTCTATTTTATATATATGGACAGTGCACAGTACTACTTCTATTTTATTATATATGGACAATGCACAGTACTACTTCTATTTTTATATATGTGTGGACAGTGCACAGTACTACTTCTATTTTTATATATGGACAGTGCACAGTACTACTTCTATTTTATATATATGGACAGTGCACAGTACTACTTCTATTTTATATATATGGACAGTGCACAGTACTACTTCTATTTTATATATGTGGACAGTGCACAGTACTACTTCTATTTTATATATATGGACAGTGCACAGTACTACTTCTATTTTATATATATATGGACAATGCACAGTACTACTTCTATTTTATATATATGGACAGTGCACAGTACTACTTCTATTTTATATATATGTGGACAGTGCACAGTACTACTTCTATTTTATATATATGGACAGTGCACAGTACTACTTCTATTTTATATATATGGACAGTGCACAGTACTACTTCTATTTTATATATATGGACAGTGCACAGTACTACTTCTATTTTATATATATATATGGACAGTGCACAGTACTACTTCTATTTTAATATATATATATATGGACAGTGCACAGTACTACTTCTATTTTATATATATGGACAGTGCACAGTACTACTTCTATTTTATATATATGGACAGTGCACAGTACTACTTCTATTTTATATATAAGAGGACAGTGCACAGTACTATTTCTATTTTATGTATGTGGACAATGCACAGTACTACTTCTATTTTATATATATGGACAGTGAACAGTACTACTTCTATTTTTATATATGGACAATACACAGTACTACTTCTATTTTATATATAAATATATGTACAGTGCACAGTACTACTTCTATTTTATATATATGGACAGTGCACATTCTACTTCTATTTTATATATAAGAACAATGCACAGTACTACTTCTGTTTTATATATGTGTGGACAGTGCACAGTACTACTTCTATTTTTATTTATGGACAATGCACATCTTTTTTTATATTGTGGCATGCACGTACTACTTCTATTTTATATATGTATGGACAGTGCACAGTACTACTTCTATTTTTATATATGGACAATGCACAGTACTACTTCTATTTTATATTTATGGACAATTCACAGTACTACTTCTATTTTTATTTATGGACAATGCAGAGTACTACTTCTATTTTATATATATGGACAGTGCACAGTACTGCTTCTGTTTTATATATATGGACAGTACACAGTACTACTTTTATTTTCTATATGGACAATGCCCAGTACTACTTCTATTATATATATATATATGCACAGTACTACTTCTATTTTATACACACAGACACCCCGTGCACAGTACTACTTCTATTATATATATATGGACACCGGCTCATGCACAGTACTACTTTTTATTTTATTTATATGGATAATGCTCAGTACTACTTCTATTTTTTATATATGGACAATCCACAGTACTACTTCTATGTTATAAATATGTACAGTGCACAGTACTACTTCTATGTTATATATACCGCGCTACATATGGCTGTGCGACAGTATTCACCCCCTTGAACTTTTCAACTCTTTGGCCACATTTCCAGGCTTCAAACATAAGGATGTAAGGGTTTTGCCCAAAAGTATCAATACCCTGGACACTACTGCAGGGGTCTGGGACGATGCACAGGGACTAGGGAGCCCTAATCTCGAGCCCTCCCAGCCACAGTCCCTACCTCTTCCTCACTTACCCTCAACGGTATAAGCCCAACTAGCAGACACGGTAGCCCTATACTGGGCAAGTGACACACAGACACCCCTATCGGACAGGACAGAACAACAACGATCGAAGAGAGGACAGGAAGCCCAGGGGCTACGGCGGTAGGGGACAAACGAGCAATGCAGTACAAAGTCAAAATCCAAGAGAATAGTCAAAAGGCAAGCCAAAGGGTCTGAGAATCAAGTAACAAAGTAGTAAGGGATATAACAAGGAGGGAGGGCAGGCAAAGACAGTGCAATATCCGGCGACTTGCTTAGAAAGTGACATCCTGTATATAGAAAGTCTGGGCCCAGTCCCAGACCTGATAGGTACACAGGCTGTCAATCACACAGGCCAGGAAGAGATTAACTCTATGCAGTCCAGAGAGAAATGCTCAGAACATGGGTGTGGCCGGAAATCCATTACATAGTCTAGGACCATGATCAGACTGAACAACAAGAAACCTAAGCAAGGAATCAAACCGAACACGCCTCCTTCACCACAGCGTGCGAGCGGAGGGTGGCGCCGAGACCCGAACAGGCAGAGACGTTACAAAGGATATAAAATTTTAATTTTTTGGTGAGGAATCAACAACAAGTGGGACACAGTTGTGAAGTGGAACTAAATTTATTGGTTATTTTAAACTTTTGTAAAAAATAAAAAACTGAAAAGTGGGGCGTGCAATATTATTCGGCCCCTTTACTTTCAGTGCAGCAAACTGACTCCCGAAGTTCAGTGAGGATCTCTGAATGATCCAATGTTGTCCTAAATGACTGATGATGATAAATATAATCCACCTGTGTGTACAAGTCTCCGTATAAATGCACCTGCTCTGTGATAGTCTCAGGGTTCTGTTTAAAGCGCAGAGAGCATCATGAAGACCAAGGAACACACCAGGCAGGTCCGTGATACTGTTGTGGAGAAGTTTAAAGCCAGATTTGGATACAAAAAGATTTCCCAAACTTTAAACATCCCAAGGAGCACTGTGCAAGCGATCATATTGAAATGGAAGGAGTATCAGACCACTGCAAATCTACCAAGACCCGGCCGTCCCTCTAAACTTTCGTCTCAAACAAGGAGAAGACTGATCAGAGATGCAGCCAAGAGGCCCATGATCACTCTGGATGAACTGCAGAGATCTACAGCTGAGGTGGGAGAGTCTGTCCATAGGACAACAATCAGTCGTACACTGCACAAATCTGGCCTTTATGGAAGAGTGGCAAGAAGAAAGCCATTTCTCACAGATATCCATAAAAAGCCACCTGGGAGACACCAAACATGTGGAAGAAGGTGCTCTGCTCAGAGGAAACCAAAATCCAACTTTTTGGCCACAATGCAAAACGATATGTTTGGCGTAAAAGCAACACAGCTCATCCCCCTGAACACACCATCCCCACTGTCACACATGGTGGGGGCAGCATCATGGTTTGGGCCTGCTTTTCTTCAGCAGGGACAGGGAAGATGGTTAAAATTGATGGGAAGATGGATGGAGCCAAATACAGGACCATTCTGGAAGAAAACCTGTTGGAGTCTGCAAAAGACCTGAGACTGGGACGGAGATTTATCTTCCAACAAGACAATGATCCCAAACATAAAGCAAAATCTACAATGGAATGGTTCACAAATAAACATTGATATCAGTATAAAAGACTCCTGTCCACAACCTCAGTCACACTCCAAACTCCACTATGGTGAAGACCAAAGAGCTGTGGAAGGACCAGAAACAAAATGGTAGCCCTGCACCAGGCTGGGAAGACTGAATCTGCAATAGGCAAGCAGCTTGGTGTGAAGAAATCACCTGTGGGAGCAATAATTACAAGCCGGCCTCATCTTATTAAGTGGGAGAACTTGTACAATTGGTGGCTGACTAAATACTTTTTGCCCCACTGTGTGTGTGTGTGTGTGTGTGTGTGTGTGTGTGTGTGTGTATATATATATATATATACATACATATATATATACATATATATATATATATATATATACATATATACACACACACAGTATATGTGTGTAGCACTCTTGAGCTGCCCCTCACCTAACCCTCCATATGAGGTTGTCCTCAGCACCCATTTAGAGTCTGACCACCCTCTTTGAGCCTGTTGCCCTCTTGGGGGTGGGGCCTATCTGATCCCTCTAAAACAAGATGAATTTAAGACTTTTTGTATGAAAATTTTAATGTACAAAAACATTTTTCCGTGCAGATGAGACTTGGAATGTTCCGGAATACTAAGTATCGGTGAGTCAGGAATGAGGAGGGTCCGCCTCTTTATTATATGTTCCACCCTCCAGCAGGAGGGGGAGGAGCCTGTCTTCAGATTTCATGATCCCACGCCAGTGTTGAGGCCGCCTCATCCTCTCAGGATCACTGGAGATATAGCGCTGCCTCTGGGATAGTCTGTGACCAATGGAGCTGAGGCTATCCTCAGCCGCAGGATGACATCATCAGTATATTACCACACAAGAGGTCAGAGTTCAGCGTGCCCGGGCTGCCTGGTTAGCTCCCGGTAGGCCTTCTGCTGCTTGACCTGGTACGTGAGCAGATGGGCGTACTGGGTGAGGAGAGTGCGCCAGTACGTGGAGACGTCTTCCATCCGCAGGTGCTGGACAATGAACTGCTGCCCCCTAAATAAAGAGAGGAATGTCCTAGTATTACAGTCCGCGAGACTGACACGGGGGTACATATGGGGGTCTCCTACCTCTCCGCTATCCTCCGCGCCTCCTCATCATTCGCCTTCACAAACTCCAGCAGCTCTCTAATTAGAACACAAAGGAAGAGCAAATCAGGGATAGGTGGAGGGGGCAACAAAGGGTAGATAGGCCAGCATTGCTCCCACAGACACTGGGGCAGACACTTACCGCACATCAGACAGGTCCTGACTCACAGGAATGTAGTGCACCCATGGCTCCAGCCGATGGTAGAAGAACTCCTGCCACTCATCACCAACATGAAACACCAGCGACCCGCACAAGAAGAGATGCTTCAGCCGGAAACTGGCCGCAACACCCCGGAAATTAAACAGGTACCTGAGAGGGAGACATGGAGGTGTAGAGGTAGGTATACAGAGGTAGAGGGGGCACTACACATTGGGTGGGGTAGAGGTATAGAGAGAGAGGTGAGAGGTGAGGCGGAGGTATAGGCATGCAGAGGAGGCGGTGTAGGCATACAGAGGCGATACACAGAGAGTGAGGTATAGGTATACAGAGGTGGAGGGGGCGCTACACAGAGGGTGAGTTATAGGCCTATAGAGGTGGAGGGAGCGCCACACACAGGATTAGGTATAGGTATACAGAGGCGGAGGGGGCGCCACACAGAGGGTGAGGTATAGGCATACAGAGGCAGAGGGGGAGGTATAGGCATACAGAGGCAGAGGGGGCGCTACACAGAGGGCGAGGTATAGGCATACAGAGGCAGAGGGGGCGCTACACAGAGGGCGAGGTATAGGCATACAGAGGCAGAGGGGGCGCTACACAGAGGGTGAGGTATAGGCCTATAGAGGCGGAGGGGGCGCCACACACAGGATTAGGTATAGGTATACCGAGGCGGAGGGGGCACTACACAGAGGGTGAGGTATAGGCATACAGAGGCAGAGGGGGCGCTACACAGAGGGTGAGGTATAGGCCTATAGAGGCCGAGGGGGCGCTACACAGAGGGTGAGGTATAGGCCTATAGAGGCGGAGGGGGCGCTACACACAGGGTTAGGTATAGGCATACAGAGGCGGAGGGGGCGCTACACAGAGGGTGAGGTATAGGCCTATAGAGGCGGAGGGGGCGCCACACACAGGATTAGGTATAGGTATACAGAGGCGGAGGGGGGCGCCACACAGAGGGTGAGGTATAGGCATACAGAGGCAGGTGAGGTGTAGGCATACAGAGGTGGAGGGGGGGCTACACACAGGGTAAGGGGTAGGTATACAGAGGCGCTCCATGGTTAGGTATAGGTATACTGAGGCGGAGGGGGCGCTACACACAGGGTTAGGTATAGGTATACAGAGGCGGAGGGGGCGCTATACAGAGGGTGAGGTATAGGCATACAGAGGTGGAGGGGGGGCTACACACAGGATTAGGTATAGGTATACAGAGGCGGAGGGGGCGCCACACACAGGATTAGGTATAGGTATACAGAGGCGGAGGGAGCGCCACACACAGGATTAGGTATAGGTATACAGAGGCGGAGGGGGCGCCACACACAGGATTAGGTATAGGTATACAGAGGCGGAGGGAGCGCCACACACAGGATTAGGTATAGGTATACAGAGGCGGAGGGGGGCGCCACACACAGGATTAGGTATAGGTATACAGAGGTGGAGAGAGCACTACACGGTTAGGTATAGGTATACAGAGGTAAATAGAGTCACACACACACGTAAGAGGTGATTTCTTCTCATGGAGGAGTTAAAGGAACAGGAGGACAAACAGAAGACAATGAGATGGAGCAGGAGGGCGGCCATACTTGAATGCACAGTGATCCACTAAAGGGACTTCTTTGGCCGGTGCACGCCCCAGGGTGTCCTGTAATAGAAGAGAAGCTGGTGAGTGTCATCTAGTAATAGCAGGAGAGGACTAGACAGCTGGGCGGGGCACTTCACCTTCTCCGACCTCCAGGCCTGGTTCTTTGTGTATTCGGCGTCCACCAGGTTGGGGTCCTCACGAGACAGCAGTATCAGGGGGTCCCGCTCAGGACTTGTTCTATGGGGGATTGTCAGAGAAAAGGAACAACCTTTGTTAAGGAAGAATCTAGAATACAGATGTAAGGCAGACAGTGCGGGGTTAATAATGGCAGACTATGGGGTAAAGTAGAAAATATATACTGTAAGGGGAGGGGCAGGAGATGCAAATCAAGGAAGTCACCAGTGTCATTAAGATCTGCACATAATGACGTTTCCCAGCCCCTTGCTCCGATCTGTGACATGTGGGAGGGGCCTATCATCCAGATTGAAAGCAAGATTTTTATTCACATGAAACCTCAGCCGTGGTCTCCAGTGTCGTGGTCACGGCCGCGCCGGTTATCACTTGTCACACACTGACAGGCAGAATCCTCCACCGGTGCGGGCTGGTAGAGCGTACGCTACACCCCTGCTACATTAAAGCTGCTCGCCGTTACCACCAGCTGCGACCCCCAGCTGCAGCCCACAGGGGTTACCACCAGCTGCAACCCCCGGCGCGGCCCACAGGGGTCGCCACCAGCTGCAGCCCCCGGCGTCTAAGTGCAGGGTCTCCTACGGGGGGCGCTCATACTCCATTCTGAATACATCCTGATGTGCTGAGTATGGGGTCTCCATGTGTTGTCATTTCCATATCAGTCACCTGTCTACCTTTTCTTGATGCTGCAGTGTGACTGTACGATGGGGGAGAGCTGAAAGTAGACAGGGCCACTCCCTCCTGTACACGCCCACTTACCGGGACCCTCTAAAGTACCCCTTAGGTATCTTCTTCTCCCACGGCCAACCGTCAGCTGCCCTAACAATCAGAACACAAGAGACATTGTCAGGAGGCGGAGAACCTAGGATGCCCCCACCAGTCATCGTGTCACACTTACCGTGCCAGCCCCTCTCGCATCAGGTCCCAACGTCCCAGTCCTGTGGGGTAGATGGGCCACACAGCCGGACCACCCTCCCAAAATGTCCAGGCTGGATACATAATGTCCTGGTAATCTGACGTCTGGAGTAAACAGCCACAAAGCAAGTCAATTACTTCAACAGTAACTCATCCTGGCCTCGCACCGCGGCTCTCTGCTCCTCCCCCCTCCTGGCCTCGCACCGCGGCTCTCTGCTCCTCCCCCCTCCTGGCCTCGCACCGCGGCTCTCTGCTCCTCCCCCCTCCTGGCCTCGCACCGCGGCTCTCTGCTCCTCCCCCCTCCCTGGCCTCGCACCGCGGCTCTCTGCTCCTCCCCCTCCTGGCCTCGCACCGCGGCTCTCTGCTCCTCCCCCCTCCTGGCCTCGCACCGCGGCTCTCTGCTCCTCTCCCCCCACAGCCTCGAACGTTGGCATCCAAATTATGCAACCTGCCCACCCAACTGGATACCTCACCTTACTGAAGGAAAAGATGGGGATGACTGGGTTCATCCACTGAGGTACTTGAGGATAATCCCGAACATTGATCACCATTTCCATGTCTGGTAGATCTGGCAGGAGCTCCAGGAGGAAGTGCTCCACCCCGCTACAGCTGTATTAGGAGACAAGACCAGAACGTAATTCTGTCAGCAGAACACACGCCTACAGGTCATATAGTAATGTGTGTTCTACTGACAGGTTTACATCTTTGACCTGTAGATGTGTGTTCTGCTGACAGGTTTACATCTACAGGTCATATAGCCCCGTGACCTGTAGATGTGTGTTCTGCTGACAGGTTTACATCTACAGGTCATATAGTAATGTAACTGTCAGCAGAACACACGCCTACAGGTCATATAGTAATGTGTGTTCTACTGACAGGTTTACATTACTATATGACCTGTAGATGTGTGTTCTGCTGACAGGTTTACATCTACAGGGTATATAGTAATGTAACTGTCAGCAGAACACACGTCTACAGGTCATATAGTAATGTAAATCTGACAGTAGAGCACACGGGTTCAGGCACTGCTTGGGACTCAACTTCTGGATCTCTAATGTCCATGGCATGTCAGCAGAAGCAGTGGAGAGATTCCCTCCATTCTGGGTGTGCAGTGATCTATACTCAAGTCTTTCCTGACCCTTGCTAATGTTTTTGTGAGTTACCGGGCCGGGAACATGCAGTCATCCTCCCGGTACAGGCGATGCTTTATGATCTGATAATGTGTCCCAAGTTTCCGGCTGAAAACATTCTTCATTAGATCTCGGGAAATCCCAGACTGAAATGGCGCCAGATCCTTGTGGATGAGCCTAGTGCGAGACCAAAAACAGCAGAGTAGCGGGTCACAAAAGGGAAGTGGGGGATGGAGACCCACAGCGAGGTGCTGGATCTAGGTCATTAATGACAAGAACGTAAAAGGGGGGGGGGGGGTCATACCTGCTGAAGCAAGTGTCATTGTCACACGGCTTGTGGCTCTGAACCCTCTTGTGGATACGATTCACATATGGAAGCCAACGCCCAGCTAAGATGGAGAGAACGTGTGAGAAGATTACACAGAAGGAGAACAGAGGAGCATCCCGAGAAAAGGGGCGACCAGAGCCGGACGAGCATCCCGAGAAAGGGGGCGACCAGAGCCGGACGAGCATCCCGAGATAGGGGGCGACCAGAGCCGGACGAGCATCCCGAGATAGGGGGCGACCAGAGCCGGACGAGCATCCCGAGATAGGGGGCGACCAGAGCCGGACGAGCATCCCGAGATAAGGGGCGACCAGAGCCGGACGAGCATCCCGAGAAAGGGGGCGACCAGAGCCGGATGAGCATCCCGAGAAAGGGGGCGACCAGAGCCGGACGAGCATCCCGAGAAAGGGGGCGACCAGAGCCGGACGAGCATCCCGAGAAAGGGGGCGACCAGAGCCGGACGAGCATCCCGAGAAAGGGGGCGACCAGAGCCGGACGAGCATCCCGAGAAAGGGGGCGACCAGAGCCGGACGAGCATCCCGAGATAGGGGGCGACCAGAGCCGGACGAGCATCCCGAGAAAGGGGGCGACCAGAGCCGGACGAGCATCCCGAGAAAAGGGGCGACCAGAGCCGGACGAGCATCCCGAGATAGGGGGCGACCAGAACCCCCACAGTGACCCCCACACAATATAATACCCCCAAAAATACTCCTCAGGACACCTGCCCGGCTATCTCCCTGCAGACCCCTTCTCACTGTATGATATATATATATATATACACACACAGGGCAGTATACAGACATGACTGGTGACCAGTGCCCGGCTATCTCCCTGCAGACCCCTCCTCACCGTCCTCTCCTTCCCCCGGGCACAGGAGCCCCAGCAGCAGCAGACACATCAGCCTCATCTCTCCGGGATCTACTAGCAGAGCCTGATCCCGTCCGTGTCATCGGCAATCGACACAATCCTCTACCAAGATGGCTGACGAGACTTCACTCACACACTCGAGCCAGTAGAAATAAGTCTGACGTCAAAGTCACGTGATGCGGGTCAGTGATCACGTGCCACGAGATGAGGACCGCGTGCTGTATATATTGATGTGAGGTGTCTATAGAGGTAGTAGTTATGGGGTACTGTCTGTGGGTGTCTTAGGGGGAGTAGTTATGGGGTACTGTCTGTGAGGTGTCTATAGGGGTAGTAGTTATGGGGTACTGTCTGTGAGGTGTCTATAGAGGTAGTAGTTATGGGGTACTGTCTGTGAGGTGTCTATAGGGGGGGGGGGGGGGAGGTAGTAGTTATGGGGTACTGTCTGTGAGGTGTCTATAGGGGTAGTAGTTATGGGGTACGGTCTGTGAGGTGTCTATAGAGGTAG
>CAMRHE010002175.1:0-10785 GCA_947044405.1 Leptodactylus fallax | reverse complement strand
CTCTCCTCTCCTGACACGGCTGATAACAGATAGTAATAGATTGTATTCCCCTGTCCTACAGTCGGCCTCTCCCTTCCTGACATGGCTGATAACAGATAGTAATAGATTGTATTCCCCTGTCCTACAGTCGGCCTCTCCTCTCCTGACATGGCTGATAACAGATAGTAATAGATTGTAGTCACCTGTCCTACAGTCCCTGTCCCTCTCCTGACATGTCTGATAACAGATACTAATAGATTGTATTCCCCTGTCCTACAGTCGGCCTCTCCTCTCCTGACATGGCTGATAACAGATAGTAATAGATTGTATTCCTCTGTCCTACAGTCGGCCTCTCCCCTCCTGACATGGCTGATAACAGATAGTAATAGATTGTATTCCCCTGTCCTACAGTCGGCCTCTCCTCTCCTGACATGGCTGATAACAGATAGTAATAGATTGTATTCCCCTGTCCTACAGTCGGCCTCTCTCCTCCTGACATGGCTGATAACAGATAGTAAACAGATAGTAATAGATTGTATTCCCCTGTCCTACAGTCGGCCTCTCCTCTCCTGACATGGCTGATAACAGATAGTAATAGATTGTATTCCCCTGTCCTACAGTCGGCCTCTCCCCTCCTGACATGGCTGATAACAGATAGTAATAGATTGTATTCCCCTGTCCTACAGTCGGCCTCTCCTCTCCTGACATGGCTGATAACAGATAGTAATAGATTGTATTCCCCTGTCCTACAGTCGGCCTCTCCCCTCCTGACATGGCTGATAACAGATAGTAATAGATTGTATTCCCCTGTCCTACAGTCGGCCTCTCTCTCTCCTGACATGGCTGATAACAGATAGTAATAGATTGTATTCCCCTGTCCTACAGTCGGCCTCTCCCTCTCCTGACATGGCTGATAACAGATAGTAATAGATTGTATTCCCCTGTCCTACAGTCGGCCTCTCTCCCTCCTGACATGGCTGATAACAGATAGTAATAGATTGTATTCACCTGTCCTACAGTCGGCCTCTCCTCTCCTGACATGGCTGATAACAGATAGTAATAGATTGTATTCCCCTGTCCTACAGTCGGCCTCTCCCTCTCCTGACATGGCTGATAACAGATAGTAATAGATTGTATTCCCCTGTCCTACAGTCGGCCTCTCCTCTCCTGACATGGCTGATAACAGATAGTAATAGATTGTATTCCCCTGTCCTACAGTCGGCCTCTCTCCTCCTGACATGGCTGATAACAGATAGTAATAGATTGTATTCCCCTGTCCTACAGTCGGCCTCTCCCTGTCTCCTGACATGGCTGATAACAGATAGTAATAGATTGTATTCCCCTGTCCTACAGTCGGCCTCTCCTCTCCTGACATGGCTGATAACAGATAGTAATAGATTGTATTCCCCTGTCCTACAGTCGGCCTCTCCCCTCCTGACATGGCTGATAACAGATAGTAATAGATTGTATTCCCCTGTCCTACAGTCGGCCTCTCCTCTCCTGACATGGCTGATAACAGATAGTAATAGATTGTATTCCCCTGTCCTACAGTCGGCCTCTCCTCTCCTGACATGGCTGATAACAGATAGTAATAGATTGTATTCCCCTGTCCTACAGTCGGCCTCTCCTCTCCTGACATGGCTGATAACAGATAGTAATAGATTGTATTCCCCTGTCCTACAGTCGGCCTCTCCCCTCCTGACATGGCTGATAACAGATAGTAATAGATTGTATTCCCCTGTCCTACAGTCGGCCTCTCCCCTCCTGACATGGCTGATAACAGATAGTAATAGATTGTATTCCCCTGTCCTACAGTCGGCCTCTCCTCTCCTGACGTGGCTGATAACAGATAGTAATAGATTGTATTCCCCTGTCCTACAGTCGGCCTCTCTCTCCTGACATGGCTGATAACAGATAGTAATAGATTGTATTCCCCTGTCCTACAGTCGGCCTCTCCCCTCCTGACATGGCTGATAACAGATAGTAATAGATTGTATTCCCCTGTCCTACAGTCGGCCTCTCCTCTCCTGACATGGCTGATAACAGATAGTAATAGATTGTATTCCCCTGTCCTACAGTCGGCCTCTCCTCTCCTGACATGGCTGATAACAGATAGTAATAGATTGTATTCCCCTGTCCTACAGTCGGCCTCTCCTCTCCTGACATGGCTGATAACAGATAGTAATAGATTGTATTCCCCTGTCCTACAGTCGGCCTCTCCTCCCCCTCCTGACATGGCTGATAACAGATAGTAATAGATTGTATTCCCCTGTCCTACAGTCGGCCTCTCCCCTCCTGACATGGCTGATAACAGATAGTAATAGATTGTATTCCCCTGTCCTACAGTCGGCCTCTCCAAATGACATGGCTGATAACAGATAGTAATAGATTGTATTTCCCTGTCCTACAGTCCGCTCTCCCCTCCTGACATGGCTGATAACAGATAGTAATAGATTGTATTCCCCCTGTCCTACAGTCGGCCTCTCCCCTCCTGACATGGCTGATAACAGATAGTAATAGATTGTATTCCCCTGTCCTACAGTCGACCTCTCCCCTCCTGACATGGCTGATAACAGATAGTAATAGATTGTATTCCCCTGTCCTACAGTCGGCCTCTCCTCTCCTGAATGGCTGATAACAGAGGTAATAGATTGTATTCCTCTGTCCTACAGTCGGCCTCTCCTCTCCTGACATGGCTGATAACAGATAGTAATAGATTGTATTCCCTTGTCCTACAGTCGGCCTCTCCTCTCCTGACATGGCTGATAACAGATAGTAATAGATTGTATTCCCCTGTCCTACAGTCGGCCTCTCCCCTCCTGAGGTGCTGATAACAGATAGTAATAGATTGTATTCCCTTGTCCTACAGTCGGCCTCTCCTCTCCTAACATGGCTATATAACAGATAGTAATAGATGTATTCCCCTGTCCTACAGTCGGCCTCTCCCTCCTGACATGTCTGATAACAGATAGTAATAGATTGTAGTCCCCTGTCCTACAGTCGGCCTCTCTCCCTCCTAACGTGGCTGATAACAGATAGTAATAGATTGGATTCCCCTGTCCTACAGTCGGCCTCTCTCTCCTGACATGTCTGATAACAGATAGTAATAGATTGTATTCCCTTGTCCTACAGTCGGCCTCTCCCCTCCTGACAGTGGCGATGAAAGATAGTAATAGATTGTATTCCCCTGTCCTACAGTCGGCCTCTCCCCTCCTGAGATGGCTGATAACAGATAGTAATAGATTGTATTCCCTGTCCTAAAGTCGGCCTCTCCCCTCCTGACATGGCTGATAACAGATAGTAATAGATTGTATTCCCCTGTCCTACAGTCGGCCTCTCCCCTCTGACGTGGGCTGATAACAGATAGTAATAGATTGTATTCCCCTATCCTACAGTCGGCCTCTCCCTCCTGACATGGCTGATAACAGATAGTAATAGATTGTATTCCCCTGTCCTACGTCGGCCGGGTATAACAGATAGTAATAGATTGTATTCCCCTATCCTACAGTCGGCCTCTCTACGGCTGATAACAGATAGTAATAGATTGTATTCCCCTAGTCGGCCTCTCTCCTCCTGACATGGCTGATAACAGATAGTAATAGATTGTAGTCTCTTGTCCTGTCTGCTGGGTGGTATAGTCCATCCTGAGAGTTGTGCTCAGGCAGCGGTGACAATAAGATGGAGGCTCCGCTTACAAGATTCCGTGTCCTGAGCCTCCATCTGTCACGTAATCCTGGCAGACGCTGGCACGAGGCGAGATTTTCCACTGGCACTCAGCCCTGGTGCCGTCCTCATCGCTCACGTTCTGGCCCGCTGCGCTCAGCCGGTATATCTGCAGCACTCCTGGGGAGAGGCGCCAGTCCTGGAACAGAAGAGCCCAGCACCTGGACGGGCACAGACACAGCCGGCAGAGGTGCAGCATCACCCCAGCCAGTGTATCTAATCCTATCGTATGTGATACAGTCTGCTGATCTGTGTATCTAATCTCTTATCATGTTTGATAATTCTGTTGTGAGCTCTGTCACTCGCATCCTCATTAGTGACCACAGAAGGCCCGGCTGTCACTAGTGGCCTGGCAATGAGCACATGTTACACGGCTGTCACTCGTGGCTCGGCAGCATAGCACATGTTACACGGCTGTCACTCGTGGCCTGGCAATGAGCACATGTTACACGGCTGTCACCGCGGCTCGTGGCCTCGGCAATGAGCACGTTGCACGGCTGTCACTCATGGTCAGAGCTACTATCACAGGAGCCAACAACTCTTATTTGTAATTTTCTTTTATCTCATTGCAGTAGAAAAAAATCAAGTATTAATCAAAAGGCACTAAACGGGATAAAAGTATGCAGAGTGGCTGGCAAACAGAGGAGAATAGCTGTTAGTAACTTATGGGAATATGCAGTAAATGTACAGATATATCCAAACTGTGCAAAAATATGAGTAGTGACCATGGGGGTGAGCCAGCCCCATCTTAAAATGGCTGATAACAGAGAACAAGCCAGGCATTCAACTGACAAGCTAATATGGTAACCTTAAGGGTTAACGTTCCTTCCTATTGACTGCGGTCCACTCAATGGTCCCACCATCCCCCCAATATTCACATTACCTGACCCTCGAGAGGTCATGATGTGACTTCCTACAATTTAACAAAACTGAGTAACTTTTCTGCCTTGTACGGATCTTGTTAAAAAATGAATTGTACTCTGTTATAGTCATCCAAAGCTGCATTTACATCTCTGCTACCTGATGATGCTTCAATGCTTTGAGGTGTGTGCTGGAGAGGATGAGACTCATAAAGAAAGGGCACTGTACTCTGCTACAGTGTAAGAGGGAAGAAAGAGGCAGAAGATTCGTCAATGCAGCTCTGAAGGTGACTGGAGTAGAAAACAACATAAAAATCATCTGCAAATGCTCTCCAATCGGAACTACTCCCATCATCTCTTTATACGTAGCAACTACTGAAATACTCCAAGTACTACGACCTCCACAGTGACTGAGAGGCGGCAGGTAAGTCCCCAGAACACCCCCGCACCCCCTAAGTGCTAATAACCTGCAGTGACCATCATAATGGGAAAATGGAGATTCAAAGGGGCTTCCACCTGAGTCATGTCACAATCCACGGGGCATACCATAAATGTCCCAGATGGGAGGAACCATTAAATAACATTTACACAGACATAAAAACCCATCACAAAGATCTTCCAAATATCTTCTTAACAGCTAGAAAGATCCCAAGTGCAGAAGATACAATGTAAACATGGTTAAATCTGGTCTTCTTCTTTCTAATATCTGGTAAGACGTCTCCATTATATCATATCCAGCTAGAGGGAAAGAAAAAAGATCACATCAATTAAAGAATGAATCACAACCTGTATTATACTCCAGAGCTAAGCTCACTATTCTGCTAGTGCAGTCACTGTGTACAGTCATGGCCAAAAGTTTTGAGAATGACACAAATGTTCTATTTTCACATGATCTATAGTTTTTATGTGTGTTTGTCAGATGTTTTATCACATACAGAAATAGAATTGCATTCATATTGTAGAGTAACAGAAGCTTATATTGACAGTTAGAATGAGTTAATGCAGCAAGTCAATATTTGCAGTGTTGACCCTTCTTCTTCAG
Organism: Leptodactylus fallax; assembly: GCA_947044405.1. Taxonomy (NCBI): domain Eukaryota; kingdom Metazoa; phylum Chordata; class Amphibia; order Anura; family Leptodactylidae; genus Leptodactylus; species Leptodactylus fallax. The sequence goes on along the minus strand of CAMRHE010002175.1, from coordinate 5,181 downwards.
GACCTCTGCAATTCTCCCTGGCATGCTCTCAATCAACTACCGGACCAAATCCTGACTGATAGCAGTCCATTCTTGCAGAATCAATGCTTTCATTTGGTCTGAATTTGTTGCTTTTCGTTTGTCCACCCGTCTCTTGATGATTGACCACAAGTTATCTGTGGGATTAAGATCTAGAGGGAGTTTCCAGGCCATGGACCCAAAATCTCTATGTTTTGTTCCCTGAGCCATTTTAGTTATCACCTTTGCTTTATGGCAAGGTGCTCCATCATGCTGGAAAAGGCTTGGTGTTGAGCGCCAAACTGCTCTTGGACGGTTGGAGAAGTTGCTCTTGGAGGGCATTCTGGTACCATTCTTTATTCATGGCTGTGTTTTTAGGCAAGACTGTGAGAGAGCCGATTCCGTTGGCTGAGAAGCAACCCCACACATGAATGGTTTCAGGATGCTTTACAGTTGGCATGAGACAAGACTAGTGGTAGCGCTCACCTCTTCTTCTCCAATAAGCTGTTTTCCAGATGTTCCAAACAATCGAAAAGGGGATTCATCAGAGAAAATGACTTTACCCCAGTCCTCAGCAGTCCTCCCTGTACCTTTTGCAGAATATCAGTCTGTCCCTGATGTTTTTTCTGGAGAGAAGTGGCTTCTTTGCTGCCCTCCTTGAGACCAGGCCTTGCTCCAGGAGTCTCCGCCTCACAGTGCGTGCAGATGCACTCACACCTGCCTGCTGCCATTCCTCAGCCAGCTCTGCACTGGTGGTAGCCCCATCCCGCAGCTGAAACACTTTTAGAGACGGTCCTGCTGCTTGCTGGTCTTTCTTGGGCGCCCTGGAGCCTTTTTGGCACCAATGGAACCTCTCTCCTTGAAGTTCTTGATGATGCGATAGATTGTTGACTGAGGTGCAATCTTTCTAACCTTTGTCCTCTTCCCAGTTAGGCCATTTTTGTGCAGTGCAATGATGACTGCACGTGTTTCTTTAGGGTCTTATGGTTAACAGAGAAAACAATGATGGCAAGCACCAGCCTCCTTTTAAAGTGTCCAGTGGTGTCATTCTTACTTAATCATGACAGATTGATCTCCAGCCCTGTCCTCATCAACACCCACACCTGTGTTAATGGAGCAATCACTGAAACGATGTTAGGTGGTTATGCAAAACTGGGAGCTGCAATGATGTTGAAATGTGTTTTGGGTGATAAAGTTCATTCACTGACCATAGCTGTGTGCTAATGTAGCAGTGCTAAAAACCAGCCAAACAACTCATTTTAGGAATTCCACTTGGTGGTGGGGTCCGGCCTCTGGGAATCCCATTCATCCTGAGGACCCTTTGAAGTGAGGGAAAATCTTAATTTCTAGTTTGCTTTACTGTATTTGTACTGGTCTGGTTCCTTGATTCCATTCACATACAAAACTGTTTTCAAACTGGTTTCTGGGAACAGACAGCAGTTTATAGTCATCCCGTTGTCAGTCATGTGACTTAACTGCTTCTATAATACACTTCTGAATGTAGCTTTAGAGGTTAATAGAAAGGTACAGCATGGAGCATATAAGGGGGTACAATAAGGGGACTGTTATGAAAAATAAAGGGCTTTCCTAAAGGACACTCCAAGCACCGATACACTGTGTAGTGTGCAGATACACTGGATGACTAGGACATAATTATCTATTAGACCAGTGAAGATAAAATATTAAAATCAATCGACCACCAGGGATTATATCACTGGGAGCACCAGGGATATTATTACCCATTAGACTAGTTAAGGTCCAATCTCTGATGGTCTATTAAGTTATATTTTAACCAATGTGACTCCAGGGATAAATTAACAGTAAATATATTAAGGATATTATATAACCCACAAGACTACCATGAATTATATGAACCACTGGATCACCAGGGACGTTATTAGTAAACCTTGAGGGAAATCGCTATAATCCTTATTATGTGGTGTTATTTTTGTATTTCTACAACTATTATTAAAGGGGATGCTGATCCCAGAAGATTGTTGTGGATGCCGCTCACTTACAGATACAGGAGTATTCACCCTTAATATGAACCTGTTTGTCTTACCCTATCAGGCTGGAAATCTGACTTGGTCTTATCTGTAGGGCGTGAGACCTAAAGCATTGTGTTATGTGTAAGTATTGGTCATATACAGTATATGTGGCCCAGTGATCTATGTGACCTTTCTTCTATTGTTCCCCAATGACTCGGTGTCCATGTCACATTTATATGAGCAGGTGGAACAGGAGAGGCCAGTCTCCAGGATTTTCTGCCTTTAAGCACCTACAACAGTTCTTCTTGTGCACATATTAGTTGTGTTGTGCAACCCCGATTATTACACATTCTGTACATTCTGCACTAGAAAATTCATATTTTTGGCCTTTTTTTAAAAAAATTAAAAAAAGTAAATGTTAAAAATATATTCAGCATTATTTTTTTTTTTTATTTATTTTTATGAAAATATTTCTATCACACTTGGGTCCCAAAAATAAACTAAAAAACTTAAAAAAGGAACATGAAATAAATTCACCCTGATTTGATACACCATTTTGGAGAGCTGTCTTCTCTTTAGTGGATATTTATCTACCTATCTTTTTTATCTTTCTCTCCATATATATATATATATACACACATTGATAGAATTCTATAAATTGGGAAACGTAATTTTTCCTATAAATAAATATCAGGGACTATTTTCCAGCAGACAGCCATCAGTGAGGGTCACAGAATATTGCTGCTGCGTTCCTCTGGCTTCCATGCTATGTATTCTGCTGCTGTAGTGTCTTTACATAGTGATCATTTTCTGTTTGTATCATATAGTGGCTTTATATGTAATCTAATATAAACTCCCCATGAGTTTTAACAACCTCAGCTCTGCTACATCTGTCAGCTCCTCTAGTTCTGCATGTACTAGATGTAATAGATATAATACATGTACTAGATGTAATAGATATAATACATGTACTAGATATAATAGATATAATACATGTACTAGATGTAATAGATATAATACATGTACTAGATGTAATAGATGTAATACATGTACTAGATGTAATAGATATAATCCATGTACTAGATGTAATAATAATAATAATAATAATAGTCCTTTAATAGTCCCACAATGGGGAAATTTAGTGTGTTACAGCAGCAAAGATAAGCAGATACAAATACAAATACAACATGTACAGGAATGTTCCAAGGTGAGAGGCATTACATTAATAGCAGACAGACAGATAGGACGTAGCAGAGAGGGGGGGGGGGGGATTTAACAGGCAGAGAGATATTTCAGTTCTCTGTGTGTGAATGATTTCCGCTTAGGGTCGGTGTTGGTTGTACAGCCTAACCGCGGTGGGGAGGAAAGACTTCCGATAGCGCTCCTTCTCACACCTAGGGTGGAGCAGTCGGTCACTGACAGTACTGCCCAGCGCGATCACAGTCCTTGTGCATGGGATGGGACTTCTTCTTCTGCATGGAGCTCACCACGGACAGTATCCTTCTGTCACCCACCACCTGCACTGGGTCCAGTGGGCTCCCCAGGACAGAGCTGGCCCTTCTAATCAGCTTGTCAAGCGTAATTTCTGTCCCTGGTTGACATACTGCTCCCCCAGCAGGCCACTCCAAAGAAGATGGCTGATGCCACTGCCGAGTTGAAGAAAGTTCTAAGAAGTGCCTTCGGATTCCAAAGGCCTCAGCTTCCTAAGCAGGTAGAGCCTGCTGTGGGGTCTTCCTGTACAGGGCTCCTGATCTGCCCAGTCCAGCTTTTTATTAAGGAGCAAACCCAGGTACTTATAGGTGTTCACATCTCGATGCCCGTCCCCAGGATGTCCACTGGTTTAGGAGGGCATCTGCCTTTGAGGGGAAGTCCACACCATCTCCTTTATCTTCCTGCGTTAATCTTTCAGGTGGTTCCGGTGGCACCAGTCCACAAAATCCTGGTTCAGCCTCTGTACTCCCTGTCATCATCATCTGTGATGAGACCCACTATTGCAGAGTCGTCAGAATACTTCTGTAGGTAGCAGCTGGATGAGTTACACCTAAAATAGCAGTGTACAGTGTGAAGAGGAAAGGGGCGAGAACAGTTCCCCGAGGTGCCCCCGTATTACAGATCACGGTACCTGACACACAGTCTTGGGCTCTCACGTATTGAGGTCGATTTGTGAGGTAGTCTAGGGATCCAGTTGGAGAGGTGGTGGTCCACTCAGCAAGGCCCAGCTTGTCCCTCAATAACCTGGGCTGTGGTGTTAAAAGCACTGGAGAAGTCAAAGAACATTATTCTCACCGTGTTCTCGGTTTCTCCAGGTGAGACAGAGCCCTGTGCAGAAGATGGACATGGCATCATCTACCCCAATGCCCGGCCGATAAGCAAACTGGAGGGGGTCCACAGCGGGGCTCACTAGAGGGCGGAGATGTGTGAGAACCAATCTCTCCAAGATCTTCATCAGGTGGGATGTCAGCGCTACAGGTCTGTAGTCGTTGAGGTCCATAGGTGGGGTTTGGAACTGGTACCACACAAGAAGATTTACACAATTCAGGGACTATTTCCTGCCTCAGGCTCATATAAGACATATATGTAATTATACCACACAGCTGGTCCCCGCAAGTCTTAATTAGCCTTGCACTGATGTCATCTGGCCCTGCGGCTTTCCCTCGCCTTGATCTTTTCATCTCCCTTCCTCACCTGGGCCCGTGTGAAGGTCAGACTGTGGTCAGATAAAGACAGATTTCTGGATTTACTGGTCTGTTGGGAAGTGGCCGCATGGGGAGAAGCCAGTGGTGAGGGGAGCTGAGGGACATGTTGGGGTGGGAGTGAGCTGGGTGTGTGATCAAATCTGGTGAAGAATAGGTTTAGTTCATTAAGCCAATTAACATCTGCCTCAATCTGGCAGACAGATCTGTTTATGACCGAAATTGGACTTAAGCCCCTCCCAGACCCCCTTATGTCTTTTCTTTCCATTTGCTTTTCCATTTTTTCTAAACTGGCTTTTCCCTGCCTGATTGGATGCCTCAGCTCCTTTTGTACTTCCCTCAACCCCTCCTTATCTCTTGTCCTGAATGCCATCTTTTTCTCCTTAAGTAGTGTTTTTATATCAGAGTTAATCCATGGTTTGTTATTGGAGAAGCACCTCACCACTTTCTTGTGGGCAACAAAGTTGTCCACACAAAAATTAATGTAGTCCGTTGGCAGTGTG
>CAMRHE010002174.1:0-10786 GCA_947044405.1 Leptodactylus fallax | reverse complement strand
GAGAGCAGAGCAGCAGGAAGTGACGAGACAGAGAGCAGCAGCCATCTTGGCAAGTGTTGTATTGAACTGGTGTGGAGATTTTTCTGTACAGCTAAGCTGTATCTTGGTCCAGAGACAAACGGAGTGTAAAGGGACAACAGGACTGGTGAGTCCACGTGAAAGGAACTGTGCTCAGTGGCTGATCAGTGAGACTGACATTGTGACTGTGTATATGGATACCACAGATAGAGACTCGCAGTGCTGTTGATGTACTGGACGGCACCTGCTAAATCCCGGCTTACAACCCAGCTCAGTGTATGGATTAGGAAGGACTGTCAGTGTGCTGAGTGGAATCTGCTGTTGGATTACATTGCATTCAGTGGGTTTCCCTGTTAAAGAGGACTTCATTTCTCCCAAGATCCTGATAACCGTGAGGAGAGGACGCACAGCTATAAAAGAAAGGAACGACTTTAGGCCCCACCGCATGCTTCTACGGACTGTAAGCGGTCCACAAGGACCACGCGGAAAAGGGGGTGCACCCAAATGTGAAGTCAGGGTCAGTTAGGGATAGTTTTGAGTATATTGTTCATTCAGTGTCCATACTGCAGAAGTGGACAGAGTAAAGTAGAAACCATTGCAGAATTTGCCTTGAAATTTTCATGCTATGTTGTATATTTTGCTTGTCTTATCCCTGTCATTTTACCTTTAAATAGCCTTTATTAACTTATAGTAAATATATTTTTTTTTTATAGAACTACCGCGTGTGCGTTCATTTCTGGTTGCGGAGTCCAAACCACCTGCCTTGCTCTCGGGTTTCCACAAATTGGCGTAGTCGACAGGTCCGCTTACCAGAATGGACGGTGAGCGCCCCCGTTCGGGAGAATGGTGCTGGAGGAAGAATGCCAGCAGGGGCTATAATGAGTCAGTTAGCTAAATTTGATGGCAATAATATGTCAGTGAGTATGTGGGTGGAACAGGTGCGAATGATACAGCAGATGTACCAGGCCGCACCAGAAGTACTAGTAGGGGAGCTAGCAATATTGACATTACAAGGGGATGCTAAGACCACCGGTGACACTGAGGCCATTTGAACAAAGGCAGACATTTGAGCAAGTAGTCCAGATTCTAGAAGCCATTTATGGAGAAACTGCATTGCTGGGGTCTCTGCAGGCTCAGTTCTTCCAGAGGGTACAACAGGAGAATGAAAGCCTTCCCCAATATGCAAATGCCCTACAAGAACTGCTCCGAGATATTCAGAGTGAAGGAAAGAGGGGGGGGGGGGGGGGGGGGGGGGGCTCGCCAGCCTTCTGTAACCCTGATCGGACTCTCCCGGTGACCAGTTTGTCCTGGGGATACGTGACGGCAGTTTAACTGTGACTATGCAGGATTTTATACGACGAGAGACTGATGCTAAATTCCATGATGTACAGGTAGAGGCCATCTCCCGTGCCAATAGTATGTTCCCGAAGCCCCAGACCGCAGTTGGAGTTACTTTGTCTCAGGGGGCTAGTTCTGGCTCAGAGACAGTAGAAAAGGGGACGGTTAAAGAAATTCTCACAGTAATGCAGAAACTGCAAGAGCAAATGGAACACTTGCACACCCGTTGTGATGAGCATTCTATGAAAATTGCAGACTTCCAGAAGACTGGAGGTGAAAGGGTGAGCCGTCCACACCCAGAAAATCAGAATCACCCACCACCCCGCTGGAGGGATGAGGATAGGACCTACCGAAGGGGTCCAAATCAGTTAGTGCAGTGCTCAGGAGAAATCGAAGGGGCTTACCGAAGGGGCCCAAACAGATGGCCAGAACGACGGGAGATACGCTGCTGGGAGTGTGGACGGATGGGCCACGTTGCTGCTAGATGTCCAGAGCAGCGACAAACTTATGAGAGACCGCCGTTAAACTGAAGTCCCCTGCTGCTGTAGGGCGTGTAGTAGGGAGACTGACAAGGAGACTATGTGGGGAGAATGCCCTAATGATGACCTGATCGCTGCAAGTCCTGTTATACAGGTGGAAATGGAGGGTATTCCGGTTACCGGGATGATTGACACGGGTTCCCAAGTAACGACCTTGAGTAGAGACTGTTATGAACGGTACTTCCAGCAACATGTGAAATATGATCCCCATACATTCGTACGAGTGGTCGCAGCTAACCAGTTACCAGTTCCAGTCGTGGGAGTGGCCTGGATGAATGTCCGGGTATGTGGCCAAGATCTAGGTAGGAAAGGCATTGTGGTGGTACAGGAGTCACATGAAGTAAAGGTCCCTGTCATTTTGGGGATGAATGTGTTAAAAGAATTAGATCAGATCCTCTTTGAAAAGAAAGGTCACGGTTATTGGAAAGAAACCACCACCCATCGGCCTACTCAAACAGCTTTCCAGCGGCTGATCCGGACATGTGGCTTACAGAAAAGTTCAGATGCACAGCGTCCTCTGGCTCGAATTTCAGTTCCTTTGCATACAAAAGTTACACTGCCACCCAGTCGGGGAGACAATAGTGTCCATGCCCATAGGCACCTGTCGGAAACTAGAGGGCATAGCTGTGTTGGTAGAACCACTGCAGGCAGCCGAAGGAGGTGTTGATCCGCTAGTGGCCCGTTCCTTGGCAATAGTTCGCAATGGAAGAGTACCACTTCGATGTGTAAACACTCAGGACCAGAGTGTGGACCTGACCCCAGGGAGGCTGCTGGCTAACATCTATGTGACTCCGGAGGAAGTAAGGAAAGTAACTCCAATGCAGCTGAAGCCGACTGAAAGGGATGAGTGGACCGTAACTGTGTCCATGGGAGAAGATGAGGAACCCACCTCTGAATGGAATGGCTGTGCAGTTCGAGAACAGATGAAGATGGATGTAAGTTCATGTTCTCTGGAATGGGTGCAGAAGGTAGATGAGCTGTTGTGGGAGAACCAAGCCACCTTTGCACGGTATGCTGAAGATTTTGGATGTACCACAGGGATCTACCATGAGATTCCCACAGGAGACACCCCTCCAATTAGAGAGCGCTACCGACAAATTCCTCCACAGTTGTATCAGGAAGTAAAAGAACTGTTAGCTAAGATGCTACAGGGTGGGATCATCCAAGAAAGCCAGAGTCCCTGGGCAGCTCCTGTGGTGTTAGTAAGAAAAAAAGATGGGTCCATCCGATTTTGCGTAGACTATCGGAAGTTAAACGCTTGCACCGTACGAGATTCCTACCCCTTGCCACGGATTGAGGAGTCCCTCTCAGCGCTAGGGAGAGCCCGGTACTTCTCCTCACTAGATCTGGCTAGTGGGTATTGGCAGGTGCCGATGGCCACAAAAGACAAGGAGAAGACGGCATTCATCTTGCCCATGGGACTATACGAATTTAACCGGATGCCCTTCGGGTTGACAAATGCACCCGGAACGTTTCAGCGGTTGATGGAGAAATGTCTCGGTGACTTCAACTTTGAGTTCACTCTCATCTACTTGGATGACATTATAGTGTATTCTGCGACCTTTGAAGACCATCTCCACCAGTTGGGGCAAGTATTTCGAAGATTGCGGGAACATGGGCTCAAATTGAAACCCAGTAAATGTCGGTTGTTCCAATCTGAAATTGATTACTTGGGTCACCGCGTATCAGGAGAAGGGGTGAGACCATCAAGAGACAAGATAGCGGCTGTTCAAGATTGGCCGATACCGACTACCCTGCGAGAAGTGAGGGCGTTCCTTGGGTAGCCGGTTACTATCGACGGTTTATTAAGGATTTCGCCAAGGTAGCAGCACCACTTAATGCTCTCCTACGAGGCACATCCGGTGGTCAAAGAACCGGTCCGTGAAGTGGGGACCTGAACAGGAACAAGCCTTCCAGGCATTAAAGGATGCACTGACAACAGCCCCAATCTTGGCATATGCTGATTACCACTTGCCGTTCCAGCTATATACGGATGCAAGCCTGTATGGTCTTGGAGCAGTGCTTTCCCAGCTTCAGGATGGCCAGGAGAGGGTCATAGCGTACGGCAGCCGGTCTTTGAGAGATTCTGAAAGAAACCCCGAGAATTATAGTTCATTTAAGTTGGAGCTGTTGGCACTGGTATGGGCCATGACCGAGAAATTCTCTGAATATTTGACCGGTGCTGAAGTTTTAGTACTGACTGACAACAACCCACTAGCTCACCTGGAAAATGCCAAGCTCGGGGCGTTAGAGCAGAGGTGGATAGCCCGAATGTCTAAGTTCAATTACCGCATTAAGTATCGGTCCAAGACAGAGAACCAGAATGCTGACGGGCTTTCTGGGTAATGCTGCCCAGACCCCCACAGTAGACGTGGATCATGAGTTGGAGTATGTGGAGGTGCCCGACTTCAGCGATTTTCACAGGCCTTGGCCGCCCCTAGTCAGTTTGAGATGGAGGGGGCTGAAAGGGCTCCTTTCTTTGGTCCCTCACGACAGGAATGGGCACAGATATAACAGACCCATGAGGGGCTGGCGCAGATGATCAAGTGTGTTGAGAAAGGCCAGAAGCCCTGTAGAGGGAAGGGAACGACTGACACGTGAGATATTATCTGTTCTGAGTCAGTGGGAAAAGTTGGAGATGAAAAATGGGGTGCTATGCCGAAAGGTCTATTTTACCTTCTGAGATCGACATTCGATACTAAATTGTGGTGCCTAGTGAACTGGCTAGCTCGTTGGCAGTTGAGGCTCATAATGAGAATGGACATTTTGGTCATGAGAAGACCTTTCGTTGGTTGCGAACTGGTTTACTGCCCTGGTCATCGTCAAATGGTCGAAAAAGTATGCCGCAACTGTCGAACTTGTGAGATCCATAGGCAATAGAACAGAGAGTCCCCTACAAACCATCGTGACCCAGAACCTTTAGAAATCGTCATGATAGACTATCTAATGGTGGGCCCATCCAATAGCGGACACCAGTATTGCCTCGTAATGGTGGATCAATTCCACCAAATTTGCGGTGGTAACCGCCTACCACAGGTTTCAGAACAACTGAGTCAGCAGCTCGTGCTCTGTGCCAAGATTTCACATTCGAGAGTATATGGGTGCCCCCAACGCATCCACTCCGACCAGGGCGCCTGCTTTGAAGACACGTAATGAAGAAGTTCAACGTATCTACGGGATAAAGAAGTCGCACACGACTCCATACCACCCTCAGGGAAATGGGGCCTGTGAAAGATTCAACAGAACTCTGCTACAGATGCTGCGGACTCTGGAGGAAGACAAGAAGTTACAGTGGCCTCAGTTCTTGTCTGAAATGGTGTGGGCCTATAACAATCAGGTCCATTCTACAACGGGGTACTCTCCTTATACACTTCTCTTTGGGCGGTCTGGGCGAAGTATAGGAGAATTACAGTTGGATGATGTGGATGGGTTCCCTCCGAGGGATCCAACCTCTTGGGTGCGGGCGCACCGGCAGAGACTTGAGACGATCCATCGATTGGTGCGGCAGCGCCTGCAAGAACATCCCCATCCTGATAAGACCCCAGTGCAAGAAGCACCATTGCAACCAGGCGACCTGGTGCTAGTTCGTGTCAAGAAACCCCAAGGGAAATTGGAAAGCCGATGGGAGGCTTTGCCGTATCGTGTTGTTGGCCGCAAGTATGCGAATGGGCCAGTGTACCAGGTCCAGAAAGAAGGAACTGATTGTGTTCGAGTACTTCACCGAAATATGTTGCGCCTGTGTCATTCTGAAGGGACAAATCATGATGGGCCTGCCAATGTGAATGAGCTCCCACAGTCAGAGAATGGAGGTGCGGAATGGGCCTCAGACGAGGAGGATGATTGTTGGCCGATCCCTGCTCCTGGGGATGTTCCACCTGTGACTACTGTATCTCCGGCCTGTGCCCCCTCTGGTGCGGAATCCGCTGGTCCTTCTCAGCCCATAGCTGCAGCACCCCATAATATACCCAGTCCTCAGACGGACCACTAAGAGCCCAAATGCTGGTATTCCCCCTGTTCGGTATGCGCAGGATGAGTTTACATTTTGGCCTGCCATACTTAGGTAACTACCACCCTTGCATAAAAGTACAGCCCCTCTGGATATACAGTCATAGGCAGGGACTGCCAATCTTAAAGTGGGGGGGAATATGTAAGAGACAGCCAATGTTGTCTTAAGCTTCATTTGTCTGTATAAACTGTTAATGTTGAATGTATTTCTGTGATTCTGTTCCTTTAAGACAGCAGCCATTGTAATTGTGACATGATGCTGGTGTGAGTCCCCCCCCCTTTTATGTCAGCCTGCCTGTTCTGCAGACAGAGTGTGAGCAGAGCAGCAGGAAGTGACGAGACAGAGAGCAGCAGCCATCTTGGCAAGTGTTGTATTGAACTGGTGTGGAGATTTTTCTGTACAGCTAAGCTGTATCTTGGTCCAGAGACAAACAGAGTGTAAAGAGACAACAGGACTAGTGAGTCCATGTGAAAGGAACATGTGCTCAGTATTTATTTTTTTCTTATTTTAAAAATGTTTCTCCCGAACTGATAACCTGGGGGGGCGCTTCACTATAGGGACCGACTTTGGGCCCCACCGCGCGCTTCTACGGACTGTAGCGGTCCACCCTGGACCACTGGGGAAAGGGGGTACACCCAAATGTGGAAGTCAGGGTCAGTTAGGGATAGTTTTGGTATATTGTTCATTCAGTGTCCATACTGCAGAAGTGGACAGAGTAAAAGTAGAAACCATTGCAGAATTTGCCTTGAAATTGTTCATGCTATATTGTATATTTTGCTTGTCTTTAGCCCTGTCATTTTACCTTTAACTAGCCTTTATTAACTTATAGTAAATATATATTTTTTTTCTTGAACTACCGCGTGTGCGTTCATTTCTGGTTGCGGAGTCCAAACCACCTGCCTTGCTCTCGGTTCACAATAATACCAATGCAGGGGCCACTCTGGAGCATAATACTGTGTGCAGGGGCAACTATTGAGCACAGCACCGTGTGCAGGGGCAACTATGGATATAATACCGTGTGCAGGGGCAACTATGGAGCATAATACCGTGTGCAGGGGCCGCTGTGGGGCGTAATACCGTGTGCAGAGGCAACTATAGAGCATAATACCGTTTGCAGGGGTAAATGTATTTGTATAGTGCTTAATTTTTTTATATATTCAGAAAAGGATGAGGATAGTATGTAACATGCCAATGTCTTAGGTTTTAACAATACATTATGTTCTTCCTGGTTGACCTCAAAGGGCTGATTGTAACAGTAGTAATGTACAAATGTAACTACTGCTTAATAGCTCGCTAACTGTTAAGGAGAAGTTACTTTTATATATGTGTAAAATAATCTTGGCCCTTCAAGGTACCCCCGCGGAGGCTGAAGTGGCCCCGGAGAAAATGAGTTTGACACCCCTGCTCTAGATCAACTCATAGGCACTTACACCTATAAACGCAAAACTAATCGGTGTACAATGGTTGTTTTTTACAACATTCTTGATGTGTTCATGCATACAATACATTTGTGTTATGGCGTGAAATAGACCCAAATTGGAACAAAATAAACTATATAAAAGAAGAATTTTTTTAGAGGAGTTGGGAAAATCACTGGTTAGCCCATATATTGAACAAAGAAAAGTAACACCCAGAGATGATGGATGCAGCCATTGTCCACAGGATCCAACAGCATGCTGAAGCAGTGAACCAGCCCATTTCCGCTAGCACTGCGACGATACCACGGCCTCCACCAGCAGTGCAACCAGCCTAAAACGGAAACGATGCACCTTCTGTCCAACATCAAGTAATCACAAATCAAATGTGATATGTTGCAAATGTGCAAAGTACTTATGCAAAAGACATGTAAATTATACTTGTGACGAATGCAAACAGTAAATTTAGCACCTTGAACCTTATTTCACATTTTATATAGAAAAAACTAAACTTTTTATTTTTTTGTTTTTTTTGAAAAAAAAATATTTACATACAGTTTGATGTTATTAGTTATAGTTTACAGTTTTATAAAGATTTTTTTTTTGTGCAAATGTGCAATATGCATGAATAATGCAATAAGGCCATGTAACATTTTTGACACAAAAAAAATAAAAATTAAGTTTTTGATTTCATTTTTCATTTGTTTATGAACAACCATGTTCACATACAGTATAATAATGCAAAAGAAATTCAAATAAAACACTTAAATTAGTTAAAAATCCAGACTTTAATAGGCCCGGTCAAAAATGACCGGAACGTATATGTGTATAGTAGAACCGAACAGAACAGCAGGGTTAAGGGGGGAAGGCACTCTGTTCGGTCCCATGGCAGATACAGACGATGGAGAGCACAGCGCAAGTGTGAACCTAGCTGTAGGCACTGAGCTGTGCCCATCGCTGCTCCTTGGGTCCACCCAGCATCGTCAAAGATGAAATCTCAACACTAACTTCAATGCTCTGAGTATGAAGATCTGTCTTTTGTGATTAAATTCTTTGTCCCTGACAAGTCAAGATAGTGGAATGTCACATATAAATTGTACTCCAGCAATTTACCTGGTGAGGGGTGACAAAATGTATGTTAGTTGAACCCACCTAGTAGGTATATTTTCATATACCAGTCCCCACAATTTATTATCAAGCCATTCTAATGTGAGCAGTCCTGCATGGAAACTATTAGTGTGTTAATGGTTGCTCTAAATTTTGCATCTCCAGGTAGTCTCCCATGTTGCGACTCTGGGGTGTCTGACTGTGGACAGCACTCCTGTTTCGTAATTGCAAAGGGAACTGCTCCTGTAATCATGTTTTTGGACTTGCAAAAATTGCAGGGTAGGATCTCCCACAGTATCTTGTAACAATCTTTATTATGAAGCTATCACTTAGCTTCCCTCACATACATTTCATTGATAGCATGCATAACGATATATCATGCAGCATCCCAGTGGACACTGACAACATCATCCCACTCTCTAAAATATTTTAGAGCTACATTGTGTCATCTTTGGTGATGTTATGTCTGTCAATTGTGCTTTTGTTCTTGTATCCCTTGTGTTTGAGCATCTCCAAGTAGGGCTTAAGAAACATCCCTCCCTGTTTGGGAGAGACATGGTTGCTTTTAGGTTTTCATTTTTTTTACTATAGTTTTAGGGACTCATTTGAAGGTCTTTACGTGTGTCTCCATGAGGGCTGCCAAGACAGGAGGTGGGCTGGATTGAGAAACAAAAATACCGGGGTAGCAGCGGTATCGGCTGCCACAGGACCCAGGCTTGATTGTCTGTGATCCCACAAGATACCCTTGTACTGGCTATTTCCTTTAGGATTAGCTATTACTAAAGGTCTCAGCAACTCACTATTAGAGAACTTGGATGTGATTACAGATATTCTCAGATCCCACCCATGGACATACTGTCTTGGCTGCAATTTACTGCCAGAATTTGAACCTAAGGCTGCATTACCTGACTCAAGCTTCTTGATGACCATTGAAAATCTGAAGTCTTTTCAGTCCAATAAAAATTTTTGATACTGATTTTGGTGGCCTTACCACTTCCTAGTTACGCCACTATAGATAAGGGTGCTCGTGGTTGGTATAGTAGCCCAGGCAAACATATGCATCTCTATGCTAAACACCCCCTCCAGATTGTTGATGCAAGTGATCTCTCTTTCAATACAGAAAAGTTCATTTTATTTGTGCAACAACAGTATCCAAATAATCACAATATATGTAATATATCAGTGATATCCAAAATTTACAATCATCCTTTCTAGTATTTAGAGACATGTCATAATTTAGTCATGTATATGTTTTATCCCCCACCCCCATATATTGTGATTCTCAGTTATTCCACAGGCACTATCCTACAATTTATATTACCACTGTATTTTATCAATGCTCGAACCATGGCTGGTGTTACTAATTTAAAGGGGTTCTATCATTGGGAAACCCTATTTTCACTAACACCACGCCTGAATAGCCTTTAGAAAGACTATTCTTCTCCTACCTTTATTTTTCTCATCCATGCCACCGTTTGAGAATTTTCGTTTTTCTTCATTATGCAAATGAGTCTTCAGAAAGCACAGTGGGCATGCTCAAAGAAGACGCTCTTCCGAAGATCTAGCGCCGCCTCTCTCTTCTTTTGCTGACGTCTCTCCGCCACATCATCAGCCCTCGAGTGTTAGGGCTGATATCTGTGGGCTTAGTGATTGTACGTCCTCTAGCTATTAGGTTAAATTGTAGGGATTGAATATCTATGTGGTCAGTGGGGAAGGTGAGATTGTTGAACGGAGAGAATTTTTCCCTCCCAACTGTAAAGTATGGTTTATGTCAATGTACAGTGTTAGTCAGTGCAATTTTTCTGCATTTTTTGCCAGCCTTGCATTCTAAAGCAAATTAAAATACTATAAATAATATCGTTTTTCACTTTGGATCTATTTTTGTATCCACTAATTATTTTGGCTAAAAAGGCGCTTGAAATACTGTACAGTGTGAACTTGTCCTAATAATGTTCTTGGCATTTATTTCTTAATAAAAATAAATAAGTAAATTACATCAGACTGAAAACATGACATATTAAAAATCTCAGAAAAACAAGTAAAGTACGGCTAGCCAATATCATTAAATTGTGGTCTGAGGTGCGTGATGCCAAAAGACCACACATGCATATTAAACTACAGACAGACAAGGTAAATAGATCCAGATAGTTTAGCTGCAAGCCAGTTTATTTTGGAGGAAATAAAAATAATTAGCCAGAATAATACAGCTTAATGGAATGATATTTCTCCAAGGAAAGTGTGAGTGGTTCAGTCTGACACCGCACCCATTGACTAAATGAATGACTAATATAAACACTGATTTTATTTCTATGACTGTATACATAACATAATAACATACATATATATATATATCATATATATAT